>JAXBDA010000249.1:0-99730 GCA_036023075.1 Gaultheria prostrata | reverse complement strand
GGGTATTTGGCCGGAGGGCAGAGAGGAAGAAGAGAGAGCTAGCCACAGAGAGAGTTAAATGGTGGAGAGAGAGGGTATAGATGTTTCAGTCGCAGGGAAGAGAGGGATAGAGAAGAGGTTAGTTTTTACATAGAAAAATCTAAGGGTAAATTTGTCATTTTCTTACTTCTGTTAACGAAGTAAGGGGTTATTGCAATTTCGAATAGATAAGGGGATGTGTATGAACGTTTTAAAAGGTTATAGGGTGTCTTAGGAAAAATGGAATAGATAAGGGGGTGTCCAAGGAATTTAACCTTTTTTTTTTAATTATTCATCGTCTTGATACAGGTAAGCTAGAACTCTAGAAGTAAAAAATTATGATCAAAGTAAATAAAAAGTTACACTAAATATAAAAAAAAACAAACAACTAATTTTTTATTTTTATCTAAAGTGTCGTCTTATAATTTTTTTTTTCAATTTTGGTCTATACTTTTTATGTTTTTTTGATCCCTCTCGTCGACACAAAATAATTAATCCAAAAAATGATGAAAAAACAAACAAAAAATTATTCAAAATGAAATGAAAAAATAAAGAAAAAGTTAAAAGAGAATGAAGCCTAGGTATTACTTTTCAATGAGATATGCTAAAGATATTAAAAAAGTAGCATTTTTTTCCTTTTATCCCCTAAATTATCCACAATTTTTTTACTTTGTCCCTATACCATTGAAACCATCAATTTAGTTATTCAATTATCTGATTGCAAGCAATTGAGGCTAATAGCTAAAGGGGCTTTATTTTCGGCAGAAGACCGTCTACATTCATAGATCTGTGCGCATAGATTGCGCAGTGGAGCTCACTTCGCGATCCCATACGAACAATCCGATCCATTCATTAATTTAAAAGTAATGAAAGGCTTGGATAGTCAGATTGTTTGTCTTTGACCCTAAAGTCGGGCCATCGAAGCCTATTAACGATTGGACTCAATTGTTTACAATCAGATAGTTAAGGCACTAAATTGATGGTTTTAATAGTTTTAAGGACGAAGTGTAGATAATTTAGAAGAAAAGAGGGGAAAATACTTATAAAATAAGTTATACCAAAGGGATCCATTTGGTTGGCTATAGAATACAAGTTCGATTTCCTTGCCAGTGAACTCTTGAGGACACTATGGGTTATACTCGGTCGTTGTTTCTAGGGTCCCGGAATTAGTCGAGGTGGGCGCAAGCTGCCCCAGACATTTGGTTATTAGAAAAAAAAAACTTATTTATTTGAGCAGATATGAACATTACTTTGATTATAGATTCAAAGTGACAAGTATTTAGTGTTTGATTAGAACCTTTATCACTTAGATATAAACATGTTATGAATACAGAATCCCACAATGAGATATACAATAACACAACATAGTGTGATATGTATAAGTTAGCTTGTGCTCACATGAATTAATTTGAGTGACTAATTCAATTGTCCACTAATGGGGCGTGCTGTGTTTGGAACTTAAGGAAGAGACAAAGGAAGAAAAAATAAGATGGGAGGGAAATGAGAGAAAAAAAGGGAGAAAAATGGTATGTGGATAATACTTAATTTTGAAACACTTTGTTTGGTTGAGAGTTTTGAAAAGAATATTTTGAGAAATGTGTTTGAGATAGTGTTTGGATGGATTTTTGGAAAGAGTAATACTTGGAGAGATGTGTAATAATTGGAGAGAGATAGAGAGAGAAATGAAAATAATGATTAGAGAGAGGGGTAATAAATAAAGAAAGAAATGTGAGTAATGAGCGATGGGGGAAGAATCTTTTTGGAAGAGAATTTTTTCTCCAAACCAAATGAGGGAAGAGAATTTTTTTATTATTTTTTTTTATGTCTCTTCTCTCCCACAAGTTTCAAACAAACCATAAATCTCAAATATTGTCCCTTTGGCCCTTGAATCATAAATTTATATATCCATCAACTATCAGTTCCGTGAAATATACATGCATGTAAAGTAAACTATACTTATATTATTACATTAATTGATTTTTTTTACTTATTTTTCATTTATGTAGATGGTCATCCAGAATAGGGTCCGGAACTGAAAACCGTCCAACCAAAAAAAAAAAAAATTGGGAATCATGTAGTGCGGAGTTACACTGCACTACAGAATTCAAACTGTTGATTGCGCAATTAATATGGTCTTGATTTCATATCGACACTTGCATGAGCCGATCCATTTATTATCGAGATGTAATCCGAGCCGTTGATTACCGAGATCAACGGTTCAGATGCCACCCTATTTAGGGTCCCCGGATTAAAAAAAAAAATCGAATAATACGCATTAAAAACAGAAAATTTGTGCGAAAGTGTTTTTGATTATTCTTTTTGGACACCTAAAAAGTATTTTCCCGGGAATCCAAAGTTTTCGGGTTTTTTTCTCCCTTCCCAATCTATCAAATCAAAAACCCCAAAACGGGTTTCGCTCTAAAGAACTGAATCAATCAAAGTTCCATTGCCCAAAATCAGATCGATTTCTCCCGACAGATCTCTCCACTGTTTCTGGGTTTTTCTCCCTCCTATCGATTAGGGAAGAAGATTCCTGTCTCCTGTGTTTACTGAGGCTATGGAGTCTAAGTTTGAGTAGTAATTGCTGTTGTTGTTATTACTCAAAAGGGGCAATGAAGGCGGGGAGTGCAGCAAAGCTGATCGTCGATTCACTTCTGCAGCGGTTCCTCCCTCTCGCTAGGCGTCGAATTGAAACTGCTCAAGCACAGGTTTGACCTTTTTGATGCCTTAATAGTGAACTTTGTAACCAAGTTTGGTTGTTTATGCTTTTCTGGCACATGGGTTTCTTTAATTTACTTCAAAATTACGCGTGGGCGTACCGTGTATCGAGTTTCCATTGCAATTTTTTTCTTGAGTATGTATGTTGTATTTGTTTTAGCTTATGGTAAAGGGTTAATATAAAAAAAAGCATCAACATAGGTTTAGTTGTTGATTGTCTCATAGGTTTATGCTTTTCTGCTATATGTGTTTTATTAGTTTACTTCAAAATTATTGCGTGTATGTAAGTTGTGTTTGTTTTAGCATATGGTAAAAGCTTGTTTGAAAGTAAAAGAGCATCAACATAAAGCTTATGGTTCCTCCCTTTTGGTAGGTGTCGAATTGAAACTGCTCAACCACAGCTTAGAAATTTTGGTGCCGTTATTGTGAAATTGCAACGAAGTTTGGTTTTTTGATTTTCACATAGGTTCATGCTTTTCTGGTATATGGGTTTCCTTATTCTACGTCGAAATTGCGTGTGGGTTTAAGTGATTGCGGTTCCGGTTGCAAATTATGGTTGCTATACAAGGTGTATTCATTTCAGGCTTTCAGCTTATGGTAAAAGCTTGTTGTTTGAAAGTAAAAATACATCAAAGTAGAGCCTAGCTCAAACTAGTTTTTCCCCCCAATTCTTTAAAGCCATTTTTTGCCCATAATTCTTGACCGGAAAAGTCATCAGCTGTATATTGTAGTCTATTACACATACTGCTCCCAATTTGAGAAATTTAAAACGAAGCCAAACCAGGGGAACCATAGCAGTATTTGATCTGGTTCCATGTTTCCAAAACTACTTGAACCCAAAAATTACGTAGTATCTCTAATGAAGGAACAAACCATTTAGGATCATCTCAAACACAAAGCTATTCCAACCACAATGAACTTACGAATGGGCAGCGGAGAATTGTAGATTTAGGCTTTTAGCATTCTGGAATTTAAGAAACGCCCAGGTAAAAGAAGTCATTCATAGAAGTGGACAAGAGTTATTAGATTGTGATCATATTATGCCACGTGTACCTCATTGTGTACTTAATGTTAGCATGAAATGATTCCAAACTCGAAATTTGGTATTCAGCATGTTTTAGGAACGAGAAAGGCCTACAGGAGTTACTAGAATTGCTTGTAGGCCTATTGTTGATTTCTCACTCATTGATGACTCGATATCGAACAGTAATTGGAGCTATCAGAGACATGATGCTTAGATACAGGGCTCACAATTGACGAAATCTCAGCCCAAGTTTTGATAGATTATTTCGGTAATTGTATGCAAATTGTTTGGCTAATATCATGCAAGAACTGTACGAATCTCAACGATCAACTATCCAATTACAAACAACCATTCTTGATTCTATAGATGGTCGACACAGAATATCCATTCGATTCAGGTCTATAGTTTTTGATACTATTTGCTTATATTTGCCAAAATTACTGATTGCTTTGGCGTGCAAAATTAACAGGATGGACAATACCTTCGACCATCCGACCCTGCCTATGAACAAGTATTGGATTCCTTAGCTATGGTGGCACGACATACACCTGTACCACTTTTGGAAGCTCTTCTCAGATGGCGAGAAAGGTGGGTCTTTGTACATTGTGATTTTGTATTTGAAGGTTTATTTTTCCATTATGTTTACTCATTACTGAGATGCTCTGGACCATGAATGAAGGAAGCATGGTAATGAGTACAGCTATTGATTTGGGTCTCTAGGTCTGCCCTCCTTGATGCCTTTTGGCTTTGATTTGGGGCATGGTTCTGCAACAAAACATCCGTGTAGCTCATCGGTTCTTGGAGGTTTAGGGGGGCCACTGTTTCAGTGGTATTCTGAGCGCAGCCACTTTGTGCATATTGCCAAAGGTTAGGTCTGTTTCTCAACCATCCCCCGCCCATACCCCCAATGATTGGGGACTAGATGGGTTCTGTTATTGTTGTTGTATTTTTCCATTATGTCATTGTTTCTATTTTATTTCACTATTTCTCGTTCAAAAGATGGAAGTCTTTCTTGCTCACATCATTTTATTTATCCATATTTGTGAGGTTGCATATTAGGAATATAATGTGGTATGACCTATGTTGCACGGATCCCCCAAAATGGGCGAAGTATCCGCACGGACACGGGTGCGACACGGACACGAGTACGGGATACGTGTCGGATCCGGTTGGGAAAAACCGGATACGTCTCTGTGCAGGTTTGGTTCGTTCGGTGTCGGCGACCAGTGGATGACGGTCGACGGTGGTCTGCGAGTTGTTGTTGGCGGAAGAAGAAGAAGAAGAAGGAGAGAGAGAGAGAGAGAGAGAGAGAGAGACCTGATTTGTTGGCAGACAGCTGCTTGAGATCGAGGCAGACAGCTGCGCAGCTGCTGCTTCGTGAGAACCCTTCTAATTTCAGATGCAGAGAACCCTAAATGGGTACTACTTACAGCTTGCCCATTTAAATGGGTTTGGGCCAACATTTATAGGGTAGCCATCTGGCCCATCTCATTAAGTGGGCTTTGCATTTCTTAACCTAATGGGCTATAAAGATATTTTAAAAGACATTTTATTTAATAATGGACCATTAAAACATGTCTTTACCCTTTACTATTTAGTACTACTTTAATGTCTGTGCTTGAAATAAATAAAATCTAAATAAGTGGTGATTTTTTTAAAGAGAAAATCAAGTATTTTTTGACACATATATATTTTTAAAATATCTTTAAAAATCACGTGACGTATCCCCGCACCCGTGTCTAAATTTGGATCCATATCCACGTATCCTCGATTTTTAAACTTTAGGTATCTGATCCTCGGATCTACACCCGCACCCGAGTCCGAGTAACACAAGGTATGACCACTCGGTTCAGGTTACCTCATTCTTAATCCCTCGCCACTACCCTCTATATATAAATAGGAAAACAGAAACACTTAAACTACTGCATTAATTATTTGGGGCATCATAGCTTGTTAGGAAGTGTCACAGTTGCCCTTCATACCAAACCAAAGCAACCATGCCTTAAGTCACAATCAGTGGGGGTCTGCTACATGAATCTGTTTTCTCCATTGAGCTTTGTCGAGGGCATCATATTTTGTGATATTCAAAAGACTTGGATTCGTTTGAATTACCGTCTCTAAAGTCAATTTTGGTCTACCCTCTCTTAGTGTTACCCTCTACCATAACCATACCAGTCCTCTTAACTACCGCATTGGCACAACGATAGACATGTTCATACCACCTTAATTATTTTCTCATTTATCTTCTATCGGTGATACTCTTACCATTCCTCGAAGTTTTTTTCTCATTCTATCTTGCAAAGTTTTACCACAGATCCATTTCAACATTCTCAATCATACTCATCTTAGTCGCTTGTTGTTTTTTTAGTAGCCCAACATGGCTTGCCGTCTAATAGGAGAGCATTATGGTAGAATTTCCCTTTCCATCCTTTGCCAAAATGCTAGGAGTTGTACCCAACATAGAGAGAATAGTAATGCTGCGGTGATATGTTAAGGACTTTGATGTTTGAGATTGAGAAGACTGATTCAAAAGAGAAGTTTGTTTCGTCTTGCGACCTTGCAACTTTTTCCTGATTTTCTTCTAGAATTGAGCTCTAATAAGCTGTAAGAATACAATCAGTGATTCTTTATTTTATTTTTAACGTATTGACAAATTTGATGACTTAAAAAGAATAGAGTGTTACCATTCATCAAATGACATGTAAGAATAAAGTACATAACATCTATGGATGTTGGGTCATAAACATTTGAAAGCAGGGACGAACCCAGCAGAGGGCCAAGGGTGGCAACTGACTTTCCAAAACCTTCTAGTATTCATTTCATTATACCTATAGGGTTGCCATTTGATAAATTATTCTTGATTGTTTAGGGTCAAAGATAATGGTACCACGGTGTTTAGGCAGGGTTACTTTGTGGTTTAGACTGTCAGTCTTCTTTGGTAGTACATCTTATTCATCAACTTATTTGCTTTTTTTTTTTCTTGTTGAAATAGAAGTGCATTCTTCTTCTATGTTATCTGAGGAGCCTGGTATGTGGTTTTTACATGTTTTCTTAGATGGAATGTCTATTGATTTGACAATCAAATGGCTTGTGATTTAAAATCGTTTTTTCGATAAATAAATTTCTCTTCAAATTATGTAAGTTTCTTTTCATTTTTCCCACTAGGTGTAACAGTGATTATGGATCAACCCTGCAGAATTCAAATCTGTACTTATGATGCTGTCAGCTTTTGTGTGTCTGCTCCTAAGTGTTGCCACCATGGCCTTTCCTTGGCACTTAATTTCGTGAAAGTACTATACAAACATGAAATTAGATACTAGAGTTCAAGTTTATTGTGTCTTCTATTGATATTAAATCAGAACCGCTACTACTACATTTGTTTTGAAGCTAAACGACACTATCTTTATTATGTTGTGTTTGTGGTTACTGTTTCAGTGAATCTCCAAAGGGTGCAAATGATGCATCTACATTCCAGAGAAAGGTTGGTACTTGACTAATACTTTGCTTGAATTCTTATGCTTATTGGCAAGTTAGAAGTATTAGACATGTATAAGTGCATGCAAATAGCACGAGTTTGTGTTTTATAGTTGTAAAGTTGCAAAGGAAGAGAACAACGTGAACAATATGAGGTGTTAGGGCTCCCCCTTTCTCATTCCACTATATATATATGAACAAAGGTAAATGTACAAGACTACCCTTAGGTAGCAATACAACTATCAAATAAACCCCGAACTTAACACTCCCCCTCAAGTTGGTGCAAAGATATCTATCAATCCCAACTTGAACACAATGGGGTGAAAACTTTTACTACTAAGACCCTTGGTAAATACATCAGCTAACTGGTCTTCCGATCTCACAAAAGGCATGCAAATCAAACCATTGCTCAGCTTCTCTTTTATAAAGTGCCTGTCAATTTCGATGTGCTTCGTTCGATCATGTTGGACAGGATTATGATTTATGAGCAATGTTTATGGCAGCCTTATTATCACAGTAGAGCTTCATAGGACTAGTATCAGGGAATCCCAAATCACGTAAAAAGGTTTGGAGCCATAAAAGCTCGCAAACACCATGGGCCATAGCTCTGTATTCCGCCTCTGCACTGGACCTGGCGACCACTGACTGCTTCTTACTCCTCCTAGTAATCAGATTTCCTCCAAGGAAGGTGCAATAACCAGAGGTAGATCTCCTGTCATCAATAGAACCCGTCCAGTCTGCATCGGTGAAGGCTTCCAATTTCAAGTGACCGTGATTGGAGAACAAAATTTCTTTACCTGGGGCAGATTTGAGATACCTCAGGATACGATAAACTGCATCAAGATGTACAGTACGAGGCTCATGCATAAACTGGCTAACAACCCCCACAGCATAAGAGATATCTGGTCTAGTGTGAGATAGGTATATCAGGCGACCCACGAGTCTCTGATATCTCTCCTTATCGCATGCTTCCCCACATTTCTACCAAGATGATGATTGGCCTCGATGGGTGAATCGGCAGGCTTACATCCCAACATACATGTTTCTGCCAAGAGATCTAGAATGTACTTCCTTTGAGAGATAAATATCCCTTTATCGGATCGTGCCACCTCCATTCCAAGAAAGTACTTCATTGACCCCAAATCCTTAATCTTAAACTCTTGAGCAAGAAGAGCCTTAAGGCTAAGTATTTCATCCACTTCATCACCTGTCATAATTATGTCATCCACATAAACAATAAGAATGACAATCTTACCATTACTTCTCTTGGTGAACATAATATGATCAGCGTGACTCTGTTTGTATCCAAATCTCAACATGGCTTTGAGAAACCTGTCAAACCATGCTCTAGGAGACTGCTTCAATCCGTAAAGAGCCTTTCTTAATCTACACACTTTTCCTTCTGTAGCAAAAGAGGAAAATCCTGGTGGTATGTCCATGTACACTTCCTCCTCTAAGTCACCGTGGAGAAAAGCATTCTTCACATCAAACTGGTGAAGAGGCCAATCCAAAATAGCAGCACAAGAAAGCAATGTTCTAACGTAATTCATCTTGGCCACAAGAGCAAAGGTCTCCTCATAGTCAATACCGTAGGTTTGAGTAAAGCCCTTAGCAACAAGCCTGACTCTATATCTCTTAACCATCCCATCTGCCTTGTGCTTTACAGTGAACACCCATTTACAGCCCACTGGTTTCTTTCCATCTAGAAGAGTCACTAATTCCTAGGTGCCATTCTTTTTCAAGGCTGTCATCTCCTCTACCATAGCTTCTTTCCACTCAGGTATTGTGATAGCTTCTTTCCAACCCTGTGGGATAGATATAGAAGAAAGGGAAGAGACAAATGCACGATACGAAGGAGATAAACTGGAATATGAAACAAACTGAGAGATAAGATGTTGGGTACATGTTCTAACTTCTTTTCTATGAGCAATAGGAGCATCAAGATCATCAAGAGCAGTAGGAAAAGGATCATTACCAGATGAGTCAGCTCAAGAGTCAGAAATTGGAGTAGGTGATGGAGATTGGCAAAGTGGTACCGCACATGTAGACTTGCCTTTTTTCTTTCGAGAAAAGGTCTTCAGATTCGGCCTATCCAGTCTTCCACCAACATCATGTTCCACTCTTTCTGCAGATGAAGGTTCTTGCCTGGAGTTTTCTTTCTCCCCCTCACTATGACAAGGTAAAAGGTAAGACCACGACTCTGGAGTATGAGATGTCAACAGCTCTTCCTCCCTCATCTTTTCCTTTCTACCATTCTCCCCCTGAAGAGATGAAGTGGACAGAGGATAAAAGGATTCTGTTTCCCAAAAAGTGACATCCATGGAGACATATGTTTTGCGAAAGTGCGGGTCATGGCATTTATAACCCTTCTGAGTGGGAGAATAGCCAAGGAAAATACATTTACGGGCTTTGGGATCTAGCTTACCACCAGGGTGTTTTGGAGCATGGACAAAACACACACAACCAAAGACCTTGGGTGGAAGAGATGAGACCCGAGAACATCCAGGGAGGAACTTAAGAGGAGTGTGGAACTGAAGAACACTGGAGGGCATGCGATTGATAAGAAAGGCGGCAGTAAGAACAGCTTCACCCCAAAAATGTTTAGGAACATTCATGGTGAACAAGAGAGAACGGGCTACCTCAACTAGATGGCGATTCTTGCGTTTAGCGACTCCATTCTGTTGTGGAGTACCAACTCATGACGTCTGAAAAAGAATGCCAAAGTCATTAAGATTGCCCGAAAGGTCCCATCTATATACTCAGTCCCATTATCACTACGGAGGATTTTAACATTAGCATCAAATTGGGTACGCTGGTGAAAAGATTTAAAGCACGATAAAACTTCATTTTTTGACCAAAGTAAATACACCCACGTAATACGGGAATAACAATCAATAAAGGTAACAAACCAACGATAGCCTGAAAGAGAAATGACCGGGGAAGGACCCCAAACATCGGAATGTATAATCATAAAAGGAGATTCACTTCGTTGATTAACAAGAGCAAAAAATGAGGGTTTGTGTTTTGCAAGTTCACACGCTTCACAAAAAAACTGACTCCTAGTACAGTGCTTAACTAAACTAGGAAACAGTTTTTCTAAAATCCCAAAAGATGGGTGACCTAATCTACGATGCCACTGATGCAATAAAGAAAGAGATGAGCTCACATCTGCTTCAAGAGCTTGGCCACATGACATAGGTGGAACAACTGGATTAGGTGCAGGCTCCAAAAAATATGGTCCACCATAAGCTTTACCACTGCCAATCATTCTCCCCGTATCCAGTTCCTGAAAGACACAATGAGTGGGAAAAAAGGTCACTGAGCAGTTTAAAGAATGAGTAAGACTGCTAACTGAGAGAAGGTTAGTGGAAAATTGTGGAACATGAACTGAAGATAGTGATATAGTTGGAGAATAATGGATGGAACCTTTTCCAGAAATAGAAGATAGGGATCCATTCGCTACTCTGACTTTATCCTTACCAGAACATGGGAATAGGAGTCAAAAAAGGATGAACAACCTGTCATATGATTGGTAGCACCGGAATCTATGATTCAAGGAAGCGAAGATGAAGCAGTGGATGTACTAGCATGAATACCTGTTTGGGCAAGGTGAGATGAAGTAGAAGCCGTGGTAGATGGAGTGTCAAGTCGGGTCGTAAGGCGCCTGAGAGTTTGTAACTCTCCCGGAGAAAGAGCACTACCAAAAGAGCTATCGGAAACTGAAGCATATGACCGACCTCCACTAGGATCAGACAAGGTCTCAACTGTGGACTCCGAAAGATGTGCATGAGAACCTCAACCACCACCTCGGCCTCGAGAGGGGCGCCCATGGAGCTTCCAGCAAAACTCCCAGGTATGCCGAGTCTTGTGACAATAGTCACACTGAAGCAAATCACGGTCAATAGAACTACTCTTATCCCCAACCTGATTCTGAGTAGCCTTACTATCCCGTGGAGTAGGAATGGCAGTCAAGGCCGAGCAGTCCGGAATGGAAACATGAACCATAGCATTCCGTCTACTTTCTTCTTGCTGAACACAAGCATAAGCCTCTGCTAAAGTGGGAAAAGGAACACGGCCCAATACTTGTGCTCGAATCGGATCATACTCCATATTAAGGCCAGCGAGGAAATCATAGATACGTTCTTCTTCAACCATTTGTTGAAATTCGGTTGCATTAGCAGTACAAACAGGGTGAAAGCCTTGATAGTAATCAAGTTCCTACCACACTCCCTTCAATTCTGCATAATACTCAGCCAAGGACCGATGGTTTTGGTCCAACCCCCCGGAGTCGCTTCCTCAACTCAAAAACCTGAGCACCATTACCCTTCTGAGAATAGGTTTGTGCCACAGAAGTCCAAACCTTATGCGGAGTGTCAAGAAACAAGTAGGTTTGACAGATGGTGGGTATCATAGAGTTGAATAACCAAGTCATGACTTGAGCATTCTGAGAAGTCCATACTCCAAAGTCTGGACAAGTAGCCGCCGGTTGTGGAATAGGGCCTGTGATAAATTTCAACAAGCCTTGGGCAGTGATGGCCTAAGTAAAACTACGAGACCAAAGCAAGTAATTGGTACCATCCAACTTAATAGGGCAAATATTCAATGGAGAGTTATTAGGAGTCCCAAAACGACTCAACTCTTCCTTCCATTGCCAGAACCCTCTTTGGGAGCCTCTGTCATATTTCAAGAAATGGGAAAAATACCAGACTGCCAAGAAACCTCACAGAAATGATGTATCAACCAGAGTTCACCCCTAAACTTCACACACCTGACTGGAAAAAGTAGAGAGAGACCTCAAATGATCAAGTCCAGGCTCAAAGGATCAAGTCCTGTCAATCCGAAAGACACCTGTTCCCTTTTTGAAACAACTGAAGGATTTCCAAGCAATTTTGAGCAAAACTGAGGTAACCGTGACCTAAGAAGACTCACCGGAGAGTTTACTGACGTCGTCGAGACTTGCCGGAGGTAGTACGGACGTCGACGAGGCTCGCCGGAGGGTGTATAGTGGTCGCCGGAGGTAACCCAACAGTTTCAGACAGTACCCAGCAGGTTACGACCTTGTACAGAGGTTTATCTACAGTAGTCGACCAACGTGAGAGAGGACGTACAGGAGTCGAACATCGTGAGAGACTAAGGAGCTGAATAAATGGCTGAGATCGAGTCCCTCAAGGATCGACCATGGAGGTCGATTACCAGGAAAAAACACAGATGTTTTCCTCCTCTACAAGGCCAGATCTATCAAGAACCAGGCTCTGATACCATGTAAAGTTGTAGAGGAAGAGAACAACGTAAAAAATATGAGGTGTTAGGGCTCCCCCTTTCTCATTCCACTATATATATATATGAACAAAGGTAAATGTACAAGACTACCCTTAGGTAGCAATACAACTATCAAATATACCCCTAACTTAACAATAGTCATTCATCTATACCAACTTCGGCAAGTCAGTTTCTCACAGGACTTGCAATTCCTGATTTCAATGTTATGTTCAGTGAAAAGTACTGTTATAGAGAAAGCCCAAACAAGGAATACAAACTCAAGTCCAGGAAAGGACTGTACAAAAAATCAAGAGCCTCACAGGGCTACAGCCTACAACCACAAAAAAGAACAAGACACTTTACAATAGAGCAACAGCTACAACTACAAAGGAGAAGCCTCCAAAACTGTAGTGGGTGTATCCCAGAACCTGCAAATATCCCTATTTTCTTGATTTGCTTTAGTCTTCCGTCAAGACAACTTAGCAAGCTCTCATATCATTGCAGATTTTGGCTTCAATAGAGTAAGGGTCAAGTGACTTCTGCTGAAAAATCCTCCTGTTCCTTTCACACCAAATAAGATAAACTGCAGCAGACAGAGAGTTTAAGGACAGCTTTCTTAAAACCCTTGCCAATCGAATGAAGAATGAGCCAATTTTTCTCTTCATCCCTTAGCAATGAGGACCTAGCCACTTGATTCCTCCTCAGAGTGTCCATCCACACAACCTTGGCATAAGAAAAACCAAAAAACAGATGGTTATTATTTTCACTGCTGCCATTTTACACAGCACACAGTTAGCATCCGAGAAGCAATCTGTCTAAGGTATTCAATTTATTCTGCATAGCCAACCAGAGGATAAAGCCCCACCTGGGAACTTGTTTATGAAACCACACAACCGTGCACCAATCCTTAACATCAGATCTACATCTAATGGCATCCCAAGCAGACTTCATAGGATAGCTACCTGATGACATAGCCATGGAATGGTTGGACAAGTCTCATAGGCTTTGGAAGCCTAAACCAACTGCCATGGGTAGCACGAGCATCAAGAAGTCTTTTTGGTACAAGAACAAGTGTCCGTGGTTGTTGAAAGGTCAAGGGTCATCATGAATTTAGTACTTGCATTAATATTCATCTAGATACATTAAACACATTTTCTAGTTCATTGCATCTAATTGTTAGTAGGTTCAATGTATGCATTTATATCTAGGTTCATTCACATATCTTGTTCGATATATTCATTAATTAGGTTCATTCTATTTAGACTTCTAGGAATTATAAGGGTCTTTTCCATGTATTATAAATTGGGATGTAATCTTTCATTTTGGAATAGAGTTGATTAATGAATTGAGTTTACAAGGCTGAGGCCATTGTGATTGGGGTTTGGACTACGATCCTTCCTTGCATAAACCGCCTAACCCTTGCGAGGGTGAAGCAACTCTATCACTCTTTCCCTCTCTTCTTCTCATTCTTTCCACTCTTCTTCTTTGCTCACTTTCTCCAAAGTACTGTTCTTATTTCCCCCAAAAAACCCACCATGATTCCTATTGTAGGCGGCAATATTCAAGCGTCCTAAAACCGTCTTACTACCAATGGGCAGTTGGGGACCAAACTACACAATTCTCCTTGGACACATCAGGCAAGAAATCTGCTGGATTATAAATACTGATCTCCTGAAGAACTCTATTTCATTGCCTAGGCCACTTCCACACCATTTTGGAAAAGAGCAGCCACTTTAGAACCAAGAGACGAACCAATATTAGAACAAATCCTTTCCCATACTTTTTATATACTGGCCCCAATGGATGCCAATTATCCAACCAAGCAAAGGCAGAAGCTCTATTGCCAATTTTGTACTGAATAAGAGGTTGGCATATGCTTCTGAGTTGGAAGATTTTCCTAGTTGTCCATGAAGAATAGAGGGAAGAGACGTGCCACATATTCTGCTCTTTGATGATATATGTATGGGCCCATTTGACCCATAGTGAATCAGCTTTCTTACTAAGAGCCCAAAGATGCAGTATTACAATCTTTTGTCATCCTAAACCCCAAGCTACCTTCTTTAGTTGCACAGACCATACCCCATTTAACTTCAGCACACTTATGATTCATCTCACAAGAAGACCAAAGGAAAGCCATAAGTTTACTTTCGATACCTTTCAAAATCTGACTCCAATAAAGCTGAATGCTACTCAACACAGACATGATAAGCTGGACTCTTCCTCCATAGGAAATCGTCTTGTTTGACCAACTCTGAATTCTTCCCAAGATTGTCTCCTGCAAAACTCTGCAATCACCTGCTTTTAACCTGGTAGAAATCAAAGGGACACCCAATACTTCACTGGTAATAACCCTACTAGAATAGGGAGAGGAGTCCTCAGAATCTGGGCTTCTTCATCCCTAACTCCTGAGAAGAAAATAGAGCTCTTATGAAGGTTAGGCCTTAAACCCGAAAAGTGATAGAACTCATCAAACATCTGTCCAATAGCCAAGAATGTAGGCTGATCTGCCCCACAAATGATGAATAAATCATCAGCAAATGCCAACTGAGACAAGTTAATAGACTGACACTTTGGATGGAAGCTGAAACCATTCAAACATACCCTTTGTTGGAAGATAGCCAAAAAGGAAAAAAAAAAAATCCATCACAATCAAATAGTGATAAGGTGAAATAATGTCACCTTGGCGTAGACCTCGTTCCCAGGAAAGAACCCCCTATTTATAAGGACAGAAAAGCTGGCAGTAACGACACACTGAGTAACCCACTGAATGAAAATATCAGGAAACCCCATAGCAAAGAAAAAACCACAATTCACTGAGTCAATACGCCTTCATCAAGTCAACTTTGATAGTACACCTAAGGCTGCCACAGTTTTTACGATAACCTCTAACCACCTCTTGCATAAGCAAAACATTTTCAACAATGGATCTCCCTTTAATGAAAGCTGATTGGTTCTTATTTATGAGATAAGGAAGCACACCCTGCAGCCAATAGCCAAATTGCAGCAGTCAATGGGTCGATATTCCTTTATGGTAGAGGCTATTCACCTTAGGAACCAAAGGGATGCCAGTAGTATACCAGGATTTAAGCATATAACCTCTAGAAAAGAAGTACTGAATAGCTTGAACCAAATCAGGCCCAACCACTGTCCAATTCTTCTGATGGAACTCAGAATTATAACCATCTGGGCCTGCTGCTTTATCCCCTTTGATTGAAAAAAGAGCTTTCTTAACTTCTTGCTCAGAAATAGGTTGAAGAAGCATTACTGTGTCTGCCTCCATCACCTTTGTTGTAACAGAAGAATTCAAAATAACCTTGGCATCCCTCTTATCACCAAAAGGAGTCCCTAGCAGACCCTTATTTGTACCCCAGAATTTCAGCCTGATTTCAATGTGTTATTTGCACACGACTACGGTTTAAGATTAATCATAACTCCATATTTTCAATGAATTTGATACATGCAGGTAGGTAATACGGATATTAAGAATTTGGAGAAAAATAATGATGTGCCTTGTCATATTCTTATCTTTCTGTCTGTGATTTTTTCATGTCCATGTAATTAGGTGTACTACGCTGTGTTGATTTTGTGCTCCTTTATTTGTCTATTTATTCATTTACCATGGCAGGACACTGTTAACGCTGATTTTTTTACATAAGTCGTCATCGTGCCAATTTCTGTCATCTCACCTTGGAACTTAGATTCCTACTTCGAATGAACTTCATGGCAATGCACGCAGATTTAGTAGGAGTTTAATAGTCTTTTTAAATTTGGTTCAGCTTGCGGTGGAGTGCATTTTTTGCTCAGCATGTATTCGCTTTGTGGAGTGCTGTCCACAAGAAGGATTAACAGGTTGCGTCATTTATTATTTCTGGCTTTTTTTTTTTTTTTTGGAATTTGACTGTTTCTAGTCAAGTGAAATTTTCCCGTCTTCGCTGCAGAGAAGCTGTGGGTTGGGCTTGAAAATTTTGTATTTGACTGGCTAATCAACGCTGACAGGTAAGACTGGTCATGGTGGGTTTAATAATTTCAAACTTGACAAGGATAACTTGAATTATATTGATGATGCGGTTATGCATTTGAAGTTTCTTTCTTTATTTGGCTACTGCTGGTACGGTCTAGAATAGAAAAGAACATGTTTGCTCTCCTAACCTAGGTTGACTGTCTGTTGTATTTGGTGTGCTTGTAAAGGCATCATTGAGCTCAATCACTGGTTTAGCACATGAAATCTATCCATGGATTCTTCTTCTTGTGATTTCGAATGAGAACTTGTGTAAAATTCATCTCCTTGCGTTTCCTTTATTCTTCTTTCTTGCTATGAAATGTTGGTTGGCGCAGTGCAACTAATTTGTCATTCCTTATACTAGTCTACATTGTGTGTTTGTTGATTTGTACTGTGATATGATCAGAAAGTTTTGTTTTTAACTTTTGATATGATTGTTTCTGAAAATACTGGTATATCTCCAGAAGTGTTGTCAATAGTTCATTATTTTCTCTGACATGATCAGAAAGTTTTGTTTTCAACTTTCATGTGGATTGTTTCTGAAAATACTTGTATATTTCCAGAAGTGTTGTCAATAGTTCATTATTTTCTGTGATATGATCAGAAAGTTTTGTTTTTAACTTTCATATGGATTGTTTCTGAAAATACTTGTATATCTCAAGAAGTGTTGTCAATAGTTCATTATTTCCTTCGAGTGTGAACATTGAATTCCTTGAAATGGTATCCATTTAAGGATTAAAGCCAAGTATAATGACCTGGTTCATAGAGTCTGTTAGAGCTTGTCCCACATTGGTTAATTAATACCTCCAAGACTAGTATATGAGCCTGGGCGGCCTCTCCACTCATTGCGGTTTTGAGTTGGATGCTTTAACATGGTATCAGAGCTAGGCTTTTGGAGGATTTTGGCCAAGACTCTCTAGGTTATTTCCCCGTTGTTTGTGCCATAAGTGCATCATGTTTCGTTATGATCCCAATGTTGAGGATCCGTTGTTTATCTCTCCACGTGCGGGTCAGGGGTTGCACGTGTGGGGGAGTGTTAGAGCTTGTCCCACATTGGTTAATTAATACCTCCAAGACTAGTATATGAGCCTGGGCGGCCTCTCCACTCATTGCCAATTGGTTTTGAGTTGGATGCTTTAACAGAGTCTATTATGAGCCCATAAACTTGAGAAACTATCACCTTTTAAGGGTTGGAAAGACGTGGGATCCATGTTCCGTAGAAGTGAGCTTTTTATCTCGTTCTGTCGTTCACATATATGCTATACTCGGTTACCAACTCAACATCTACCAAATGCAGGGTTGTCAGCCAGGTTGAATATCCTTCATTGGTTGATCTGCGGGGTCTACTTCTAGACCTAGTTGCACAACTCCTAGGTGCTTTGTCTCGAATCAGGTAATGGTAGTTACCTACTTATATTTGTGCGATGAAGTTCTTTATTATTTAGAGCTGTGCAAGCACTTGATGCTTTTTGTAGTATACTAATCTTTGTCAATGGCGCGCTTTTCGTACATACTTGGTTTCAGTTAGCTAAATAGGGTATAATGATCTTAACATGGTTCAATAATCAATGCTTATCTTGCTTGTTTCTTGTTGCTCTAGTATTGGTCAAGTTGTGCATATAATCAGGAATATTAGCGTGTTGCATCTACTGACTTGTGTGAGGGTCTCATTTCTCCATTCATGAAGGAAGCCTGCTGCTGCTGTTCTTCCTAATCACAAAATCAAGCAAATGTTCATCATCTAACCTGGCCTCATTTTTTCCTTTTTCACTTGTATTTGAATTGTCTCACTTAGTGAACCATGTGTTACTAAATGTTCTAAATACAGCTACTGCATAGGCACCTTCAAATGGGATGGATCCTTGTATTTTGTTTTATTATGGTACTTTGGCATGTGCTCAAAATGAACTTTGGTTTAAGGTACATAATGTCCCTGACTTGGCTGTGTCTTTCTTTTTTCTATTAAAGCAAATCCTTTTAGGGTGCATCCCGGATCATGTTTAGTGCTTTGTATGATATTTATCATTACTTGGAGAAATTGTTTCTGGTATTGTTAATAAACAAGTAATGGAGATTGGTACTTTTATGCATTTTCTCAGCCAACCTTAACAACTTATAATGACTGAGAATGGTATCTAAAGCAGACTTTAAGTGTTTCTTTTTGTGAACTTTTCGTGTCTTAATAGGTTTAGTCCCGTGACTGAGCGCTTTTTCATGGAACTCAATACTCGTCGGATTGATACTAGTGTTGCCCGAAGCGAAACACTTAGTATCATTAATGGGATGCGCTACCTGAAGCTTGGGGTATGTATGAGATTAGCATTCTTAATTGAGATTTTGCACCAACTGTAAAACATGACAATTAAGTGATTGCCAGGTTAAGACCGAGGGTGGACTGAATGCATCAGCCTCCTTTGTGGCCAAAGCAAATCCTCTTAATCGCGCTCCCCACAAAAGAAAAAGTGAACTCCATCATGCCTTATGCAATATGCTTTCAAACATTCTAGCACCACTTGCAGATGGTGGAAAGGGCCAATGGCCTCCTTCTGGAGTAGAACCTGCACTTACATTCTGGTATGAAGCCCTTGCAAGGATAAGACTGCAGCTCATGCAGTGGATGGACAAGCAGAGCAAACATATAGCTGTGAGTGAAGCTCAGACACGTATTATGTTTTGCATACTGTTGGACTCCACGATCTATTAACTTGATAACCTAGAAATGTTCACTGGATTCTCCTATTACTAAGAATGATAACCTAAAACATGTTTCTCTTTTCTTACATTTTAAATTTGCTATCATTTCTCAGAAGACAGAAGCTCCAAGTTGATTTTGGTATTCAACTTCTCACAGAGAAATAAATGATTGTTAAATTTCTTTTTTTTTTTCCCTGGATATTCTGCTTTAATTTCCTTCGTTGTCTAACAAATTTATGATTTTTACACTTTTGTTCCTGTAATTTAGCTGATTTTTTAGGAGGTTTATTTTGTAATTACCATCTACAACTTATCTGGTCCAACAATTGTCTTTCGACACACATTATTTGTAGTTCATAAATAATGGGCCTCTAGTTGATAAACCATTCCAGAATTAAAAAAAAGGTTGATACACCATTCAGTCATGAGATCAAATCAATTGGTTAGTCGTGGTTTATCGAGATGACCATCTAGTGGGCACTTATCAATGTTAGCATGGAGCTCACCTTATAGGATAAGAAGATTATTGTTTGCATTTACTTGAAGATATTGTTATTAACGGCTGGGAGTTGGAATGGTACTTCTCTTCCTATGGTCCTACCTTTGTCATATGTTCATAAAGGACAGAAGGTCTTATCACCTACAACTTCTAATCATGATTTCCTTGAGTGTTGCACAGTACAGTGATGTCAAATAGTTCTAGCTTGGAGGGGAAGTCTCTATCGTCATTTTTTGTTAATTTATGGGGTGATAAGCTACATGTGTGCACTCAAACCATATTTTACTAATCCCTCCACATGGAAACTCGAAAAAGTAAAACAAAGACAAGCAAATCAAGAAAATTCTTTACAGTTTGATTTGACATAGTAATTCTATAAACTGCATATTTTTTGTGTTCAGCTTTTTAATTGTAGATCGATTTGACATAGTAATTTTATAAACTGCATATTTTTTGTGTTCAGCTTTTTAATTGCAGATCAACTGTTTTTGGCATGTATCTTTAATTAACAATCTTTGTTATTCATCCTTGTCTGTTATGGCGATTCTTGACTTCTTTTTTTCTCCTAAGCGAGCAATTCTTTGTTTTAGGTTGCTTATCCTCTGGTGACCCTTCTTCTTTGTCTTGGAGATCCCAATGTTTTCCTTAACAACTTTGGCACTCACATGGAGCAACTCTACAAGCATCTCAGAGTAAGTTTAACTGAGCGACATTCGGAATACAGGACAAGGACTACGGACATTTTTGTTCTTTCCTGGGTCCTTTCTATTATCATTGTTACATTTTTAAGGAGTGGAAATCATATTTTTATCATTTCGCCTTCGCAAGTTCAGTATATGATCGACTGGCCTTTGTCATGCAGGACAAGAACCATCGATTTATGGCCTTGGACTGTCTACACAGGGTATTGAGGTTTTACTTGACTGTCCATGGGGATTCCCAGCCGCCAAATCGGGTGTGGGACTACCTAGACAGTGTGACCTCACAACTCCTAGGTATTCTGAGGAAGGGAATTCTTACCCAGGATGTTCAACATGATAAAATTGTTGAGTTTTGTGTGACGATAGCAGAACATAATCTTGATTTTGCCATGAACCATATGATATTGGAATTGCTGAAGCAAGATAGTCCAAGTGAAGCAAAGGTTATTGGTCTTCGTGCCTTACTTGCTATTGTTATGTCTCCTTCAAGCCAGCATGTTGGTCTAGAAATTCTTCATGGTGATTTATGATCTCTTTTGTAGCCTTTAACTTCTGTATACAAGCTCGATTTTGTTCCTGGTACTATCCATATGATTTTGTCCTGTTTTGCATTGACAGGTCATGATATTGGCCACTATATTCCAAAAGTAAAGGCTGCAATCGAGGCGATTATAAGGTCTTGTCACAGAATCTATAGTCAAGCTCTTCTTACTTCTTCAAGGACCACAATAGGTAATATTTGTTCCCTTTTCCTTTCCTTTGCTTTTCTTTTTTTTCTGCTGTATGGAGAATCATTGAAATGAAATAATGTTTTTTGGGAGAGGCCTCCTTTTGTCTGCTGCTATTTGGTTTCTTACTGATATTTGGATAAACTTTCTAAATTGCTTCCTGCTTCTCAACTTGTTTGTCTTTATTAGGTAGTTTGCTTATCTTCCCGAATTTCATATTCTTGGTGATTGGTTTATTAAGTATCCTCTCATTGCGACTGCTTTCGAATTTCATTTTTGCTAGCAAGGCCTCATAATGAGTGAATTTCCTGTTTCTCTAGATGCTGTAACAAAAGAAAAGTCACAAGGATATCTTTTCCGGTCAGTGCTGAAGTGCATACCGTATCTAATTGAAGAAGTTGGCCGAAGTGATAAAATCACTGAAATAATACCTCAACATGGCATAAGTATTGATCCTGGTGTTCGTGAGGAAGCAGTGCAGGTACTGAATCGGATAGTGAGATACCTTCCGCATCGTCGTTTTGCAGTTATGAAAGGAATGGCCAACTTCATCCTACGACTTCCGGATGAGTTCCCTCTTCTCATTCAAACATCATTGGGACGCCTGTTAGAACTCATGCGTTTTTGGAGAGCTTGTCTAGTGGATGATATGATAGAGTATGCAGCTCAAGAGGCAAAGCGTGTGCGAAGGAGTGATGGATTCAAGAAGTCTTCTGTGCATCACTCTGTGGAAACAATTGACTTTCGTGCTTCAGAGATAGACGCAGTTGGTCTTATATTTTTAAGTTCTGTGGATAGTCAAATTAGGCATACAGCATTGGAGTTGCTTCGCTGTGTTCGTGCTTTAAGGAATGATATAAGAGAGCTTTCCATGCATGAACGGCCGGACCGTATGTTGAGAAATGAAGCTGAACCCATTTTTATAATTGATGTTTTAGAAGAGAATGGGGTAAGTTATATCTCCTTGTTTTTTTATATTTTTATATGTGTTACTTTGTTTTTATCTTGTCCTTCTGCTCTATTGTAGCTCATCAAATATTAACTTTAATTTTTACAGGATGACATTGTTCAGAGCTGCTATTGGGATTCTGGGCGTCCATTTGATTTGAGGCGCGAATTTGAGGCAGTACCACCAGATGTGACACTTCAGTCCATTTTATTTGAAAGCCCTGATAAGAACAGATGGGCTCGATGTCTTAGTGAACTAGTCAAATATGCTGCTGACCTTTGCCCAAGCTCTGTTCAGGAAGCAAAGTATGCTTCTAAAAATATGCGCTAATGCATTTGATATATCGAGTTGCAGCGAGATGTTATTCGCTTAAGTATTTTTTGTTTTTCCATTGGAGTATTAGGAAAGATCTTATGCAACTTATTATTAAACTTATACACTTCTTGGTGCTCTCTCTCTCTCTCAGTAGCTGTTTGCAACATGAAACCAAGAGACAGAACATTTTAGCATCTGATTCAACTTTTGTGTTTTTTTTTTTATTTTACGTATTTGTGAGTGATAGCTTGATAAACATTGTTGGGCTCATTTCCTAATGGCTTATGGTTTTGAGACAACCGGGGACTTACCATGTTATCAAAGCTCAGGCTGTGAGAGGTCTTGGGTCAAGTTTTTGTTTTTGCATTTGTTTCATGTTGGCATTATGTTTTTCCCCTTTGCATTCTTTTACAATATGTATGAATATTTGCATCTCCATGTGCAAGACGGTCTTGCACGTGAGGGAGGGTGTTAGATCGCTTGAGATACAGTGTTGGGCCCATTTTCTAACAACTTAAGCTTTTAGGACTACTGGTAACTTAATAATTTGAACCATGGGGTCACAACAGTAGTAAAAAAGTGAGAAGTGTAACTCACTGCCGGTGTCCAACACTGCCCCCACCATTATTGCTCTTCTAGTTCTTATCTAATATGTTCAAGATTATTGCTTTTCAATTAAAAGTTTCGTACTCCCTTACTGACTTGATCGTCGTTGCAGGCTAGAGGTCATTCAGCGTCTTGCTCATATCACACCTGCTGAGTTGGGTGGCAAGGCTCATCAGTCGCAAGATACAGATAATAAGCTAGACCAGTGGCTTATGTATGCAATATTTGCATGCTCATGTCCACCAGATAGTAGGGAAACTGGTGGATTATCAGCAACAAAAGATCTTTTCCGTCTCATTTCTCCCTCACTGAAATCTGGATCTGAAGCCCATATAGTAAGTTTATACTAATAAGTAACTTACAATTTGTGAACATGATTTCTCGTCTATATAGTTACCGATCGCACGGTCCTTGATAGAGAGAAAGTAACATTCAAGGTAGAGGAGGTAGTTTCATACCTTGAGTATCAACGTGATTGAAGAATTAGAAAATTGACTTTGTTCTTTTCTTCTCCAATGATGGAACTATTTGAAATTGAGAGGAACAGTTGCTACTGCCAACTTGGAATCAAACCGCATTAACTTGGAAGGTTTCAAGGTTAGCATTTTATGTTGGCCCCATTTAGGTGAATTGGTGAGGAGATCGATATATCTCAAATTGGGATAGCAAAATTGTTAGAAAAAACAGAAGTCGGGAAGAAGAACAGAAGATAAGAAAGTTTGTAATATAAGAAGTTTGGATGAAAGTTAGATGCAGATTTGTGGTTCTATGTTATATCATGGGCTCGTCAAGAAGAGGAAAAATGAAAAATGAATTTTATTTTAGAACAGCTAGTCATACTTCGAGGCTGGTCTTTTTGATGACGTGACAGTCATGTTACTGGAAAGAATTTGTTATTCTCCATTTTTTATTTTGTGTTGAAAGTTAGATGCAGATTTGTGGTTCTATGTTAAATCATGGGGTTGTGAAGAAGAGGAAAAATGAAAATGAATTTTTTTTTAGAACAGCTAGTCATACTTCGAGGCTGGTCTTTTTGATGACGTGACAGTCATGTTACTGGAAAGAATTTGTTATTTTCCATTTTGTGTTGAAAGTTAGAGGCAGATTTGTGGTTCTATGTTATATCATGGGCTCGTGAAGAAGAGGAAAAATGAAAAATGATTTTTTTTTAGTACAGCTAGTCATACTTCGAGGCTGGTCTTTTTGATGACGTGACAGTCATGTTACTGGAAAGAATTTGTTATTCTCCATTTTTTATTTTGTGACTTTCTACACTCATTTTTGTGTTGGTTATGAATGAGTTTCTTTACCTCATTTTCAGCATGCAGCCACCATGGCTCTTGGCCACTCACATCTTGAGGTATGCGAACACATGTTCAACGAGCTTTCATCTTTCATTAATGAGGGTTCTTCGGAAACTGACGGAAAACCTAAGTGGAAGGTATGGTAGATCATTAAATTGTGCACCCTCCCCGCATTGTAGTGAAGGTTTTACTTTCTAGGAGCATGCGATTGCCAAAGAGTGACACATAATCTTTTGTCAAACACAGGTTGCTCTTTTCTAGTAATCATTTTAGATATTCAGGTTCTATTATTAGCAAAGATGGTGAGATTGCAGGTGATATAACTCATAGGATCCAATTGGGGTGGCTCAAGTGGAGAAGTGCTGCTTGTGTACTATGTGACGAGAGGATACCCACAAAAGTGAAAGAGAAATTCTATAGAACTGCCATAAGACCAGCGATGCTTTACGGGACAGAATGCTAGCCTATCAAAAAACAAGTGAGTAAGATGGGTGTAACTGAGATGAGAGTGTTGAGATGGATGTGTGGTAAGACTAGAAAAGATAGGATTAGAAATGAAACTGTTTGTGAGGTGGTGGATGTAGCACCTAGAGAGGAGAAGTTGCGGGAAAATAGACTTAGGTGGTTTGGACATATCTACCGTAGACCTGTAGATGCAATAGTTAAGAGAGTTGATAAAATAGATTTAGGTAGTAATGCTACGAGGAGGGGAAGACCCAAATTGACTTTAGATGCCGTAATCTGCAAGGATATGAGTACTCTTAATATTAGTGAACATGTAGCCCTTGGTAGAGCTCAATGGAAAATAAAGGATTCATGTAGTCGACCCCAATTGATTGGGACATAAGGCTCGGTTTGGTTTGGTTTGGTTAGGTTGCTCTTTTCTAATGTTGGATGTATTTCTTTTTCATTGGTAATACCAAAGACATCCTATCCCACTGGCAGTAATAAACTACGAGACGGCATAAAATGAGAAAAGATTTGGTTTGAACCTTATTTGCACGGGTATAGGTACTGGTATATTTCAAATTTTTATTTGGTTACCACCTTTATGGCCCCAAGAGCATTCACTGAAATGTTGATTTGGGCTTATATGACATCTTAGAGTTCGTTAGTTCCGTTATTGTAGATGATATTTTCTTTTCTTTCTTTAATCTTTTTGTACCTGCATTTTGGTGTCGAGCTTATGAAATATGTCTATCTTATGGATGTAGAGTCAAAAGGCTCGTCGAGAAGAACTCCGGGTCCACATTGCTAATATATACCGCACTGTTGCTGAGAAAATCTGGCCTGGGATGCTTGGGCGCCAGCCAGTTGTCCGCATTCATTGCTTAAGGTTCATTGAAGAAACAACTAAACAATTCGCAACTGCACAGGCTGAGAGCTTTCAAGAAATGCAACCCCTACGTTTTGCACTTGCTTCTGTTCTGCGATCATTAGCCCCAGAATTTGTTGATTCGAAATCAGATAGATTCGACCCAAGAACAAGAAAACGACTCTTTGATAGTCTTCTGTCCTGGTCTGATGACACTGGTACTACATGGAGTCAGGATGGCATCAGCGATTACCGGCGTGAAGTTGATCGGTACAAATCCACACAGCACGCTCGGTCAAAAGATTCTCTAGGCCAACTTACGTTTGATAAAGAGATGAACGAACAAATTGAGGCGATCCAGTGGGCCTCCATGAATGCTATGGCTTCACTGTTGTATGGGCCTTGCTTTGATGACAGTGCAAGGAAAATGAGTGGCCGAGTAATATCGTGGATTAATAGTTTGTTTATTGAGCCTGCGCCTAGGGCTCCGTTTGGTTATTCGCCGGCAGATCCAAGAACACCATCGTACTCCAAATTTACAGGAGATGGAGGGCGTGGAGCTACTGGACGTGAGAGGCACAGGGGTGGCCACCTTCGTGTCTCCCTTGCAAAAATGGCCTTAAAGAATCTCCTTCTTACAAATTTGGACCTGTTTCCTGCTTGCATCGATCAGGTATATGTTGTGTTTTGTTTTGTATCACACCCCAATTACAATTAATGTATATTTACTCTTTTCATGTTTCTTTGATGTGCCATATCCCAAGAATGCAACTAGAGAAACAGTTCCATGGCCCAATGGAGAGAGATGATATGACGGGTGTGGCCCAGGAATCATTTTTGTTCTCAAAAGTGAACTATTTGAAACAAATAATAGTATTTTTTGTAACTTCTGGAAAGAAAGAGAGAGGGAGGTAAAAAAGAAGAGATAATGCTAGAGAAACTTTAGTACTTACGATGTTGCAGTTTTTTGAACTCATTTGTAAAAGAAATGAATAAGTAGAGTAACATCAAGGAAAGTCCTTGCCCAATTTTTTTTCCTTGCCAAAAAAAAAAAAACATCAAGGAAAGTGCGAAGAAAACAACTTCTGTTTAATTTACCTGTCATTTTTTCTCTCATAGAGTAGGATCCAAACATAGAGGAAGGGAAATAATTTATTTTCTCCTTCTTTCTCTTAGTAACTGAACACCAGCAGCTTAAGTAGCGTTGAGATTGTAAGAACCTGCGCGGTTGCCATACTATGTTGACAATATGGTGATTCTTATTCCCATTTAAGTTCCAATTTCAATATTTTTGTCATGGACTGACTAAAAATATTGTCTTTTGTTCTTTCCCAGTGCTACTACTCTGATGCTGCCATAGCCGATGGCTACTTCAGTGTTCTTGCGGAAGTCTACATGCGCCAAGAGATTCCCAAATGTGAAATTCAGAGATTATTGAGTCTGATTCTCTACAAGGTGGTAGACCAATCTAGACAAATTCGCGACGATGCTCTTCAGATGCTTGAGACGCTTTCTGTCCGTGAGTGGGCCGAGGATGGTATTGAAGGCTCAGGGAGTTATCGAGCTGCTGTTGTTGGAAATCTCCCCGACTCCTACCAACAATTCCAGTACAAACTATCTTGCAAACTGGCGAAAGATCACCCTGAGCTGAGTCAGCTCCTTTGTGAAGAAATCATGCAGAGACAGCTGGATGCAGTTGACATAATTGCACAGCATCAGGTTCTGACTTGTATGGCTCCTTGGATTGAGAACCTCAATTTCTGGAAACTCAAGGATTCAGGTTGGAGCGAGAGGCTGTTAAAAAGCCTTTATTACGTAACATGGAGACATGGTGACCAATTCCCTGACGAAATAGAGAAGCTTTGGAGCACAATTGCTAGTAAACCTAGGAACGTCAGTCCGGTTCTGGATTTCTTGATCACAAAAGGGATCGAGGATTGCGATTCAAATGCATCAGCTGAAATTAGCGGTGCATTCGCTACATATTTCGCAGTTGCTAAACGGGTGAGTTTATATTTAGCTCGAATTTGTCCGCAAAGCACAATCGATCACCTGGTTTTTCAACTGTCTCAGCAGATCCGTGAGGATAGTGTGGAACCCCTTAGGCCCACGGCAAATAAATCCGACGTTAATGGAAATTTCGTGTTAGAATTCTCGCAAGGGCCCGCGGTGGCCCAAATCGTGTCGGTTTTGGACATCCAGCCTCACATGTCTCCTTTACTTGTCCGCGGATCTCTCGATGGCCCTCTCAGGAATACTAGTGGGAGCTTGAGCTGGAGAACTGCGGCAGTCGGAGGTCGAAGTGCATCAGGCCCACTGAGCCCAATGCCACCTGAGTTGAACATTGTTCCTGTAAGTACGGGCCGATCGGGCCAGCTCCTCCCGGCTTTGGTAAACATGTCGGGCCCACTAATGGGAGTAAGAAGCTCAACAGGGAGCATAAGAAGTCGCCATGTTTCTCGAGATAGCGGAGACTACCTTATAGACACTCCAAACTCGGGTGAAGAAGGGTTGCATCCGGGGGGTGGAGCCCTCGGAGTTAGCGCAAAAGACCTTCAATCGGCATTGCAGGGGCATCAACAACACTCTCTCACTCATGCTGATATAGCATTGATTCTTCTCGCAGAAATCGCATACGAGAACGATGAAGACTTCCGGGGGCACTTGCCGTTGCTTTTTCACGTCACCTTTGTTTCTATGGACAGTTCCGAAGACATAGTGCTGGAGCATTGCCAGCACCTCCTTGTTAACCTTCTATATTCACTTGCAGGCCGCCACCTGGAACTATACGAGGTTGAAAATAATGACGGAGAGAACAAGCAACAGGTGGTAAGTCTAATCAAGTATGTCCAGTCAAAGCGTGGGAGCATGATGTGGGAGAATGAGGACCCCACGGTTGTAAGACCTGAGCTACCTAGTGCTGCACTATTGTCCGCCCTAGTTCAGAGCATGGTTGACGCCATTTTTTTCCAGGGAGACCTCCGCGAGACTTGGGGCGCAGAGGCGCTTAAGTGGGCCATGGAGTGCACGTCGCGACACCTGGCGTGTCGGTCCCACCAGATCTACCGTGCGCTCCGGCCCCACGTCACGAGCGACGCGTGCGTATCCCTCCTCCGTTGCCTCCACCGGTGTTTAGGAAATCCGGTACCTGCTGTTTTGGGATTCATTATGGAAATTCTGTTGACTTTGCAAGTGATGGTGGAAAATATGGAGCCCGAAAAAGTAATCCTCTACCCCCAGCTCTTCTGGGGTTGCGTGGCAATGATGCACACCGATTTTGTTCACGTTTATTGCCAGGTACTTGAACTCTTCTCTCGCGTGATTGACCGTTTGTCATTTCGTGACAGAACGACGGAAAACGTCCTCCTGTCTAGCATGCCGAGAGATGAGCTTGACACCGGTGTAAATGACAGTGCTGAGTTTCATCGGTTGGAATCGAGGAATGTTACTGATCCCTTACCTTCTAATGGAAAGGTGCCCACTTTTGAAGGAGTTCAACCACTTGTCCTTAAAGGGCTCATGTCGACAGTTAGTCACGGCGTGTCCATCGAGGTTTTGTCACGGATCACGGTCCACTCCTGTGATTCCATATTCGGTGACGCGGAGACACGATTATTGATGCATATCACCGGATTACTTCCCTGGCTCTGCTTGCAGCTTTCTCAAGATGCAACTATGGTGGGGTCCGCTTTACCCCTTCAGCAGCAACACCAGAAGGCCTGCTCTGTTGCGTCCAACCTATCGATCTGGTGTCGTGCAAAATCGCTCGACGAAATGGCCGCCGTTTTCACAGCTTATTCCCGCGGTGAAGTCAAGAGTATAGACAACTTGCTTGCTTGTGTGTCGCCTTTGTTGTGCAATGAGTGGTTTCCGAAACACTCTGCTCTGGCTTTTGGGCATTTGCTACGTCTTCTGGAGAAAGGGCCGGTGGAATATCAGCGTGTAATACTTCTAATGCTCAAGGCATTGCTTCAGCACACTCCCATGGATGCAGCTCAGAGTCCCCATATGTATGCGATTGTGTCTCAGCTAGTTGAGAGCACTTTGTGTTGGGAAGCACTTAGTGTGTTGGAAGCACTTTTGCAAAGCTGTGGGTCATTGACAGGTAGTCATCCGCACGATCCAAGTATGTTCGAGAATAATGGTCATGTTGGCACCGACGAGAAGCTGCTTGTACCTCAGTCCTCGTTTAAGGCTAGGAGTGGACCGTTACAGTTTGCAATGGGATCTGCATTTGGAGGAGGTACAGTTCCGGCTGCACAGGGCGGTGCGACCGAGTCAGCAATGTCGGCTAGAGAAACAGCTTTGCAGAATACGCGACTGATCCTTGGGCGGGTCCTTGATAGCTGCGCACTTGGGAGGAAGAGAGATTACAGGCGATTGGTGCCTTTTGTGACCACAATTGGAAATCCTTAACCCATGCTTTCATGTTTGTTTTACTTTATTTAGTTTCTTTTGGGTGGAAGGGTTGGGGTGGGTGGGTGGTTTGATTCAAAAAAAGGTTTGATGATAGGTCATATAGTGTAGTGTCTGTTTTAGCTTGTATAGTGGTTTAGTATTTGGATTCTGGACGCTATGCTCCTCCCTCAACCCACTCATGGTCAATAGCTTGTAGCAATTGTAGCCTTTTCTGTAAATTATTATTTGCATTGCTGTTGTAAAAGTGACTTTTGGGATCTTTTCTATTGCTAGCATAATGTCAAATCTTTCCAGGGAAGAAATCATGTTTTGGTGATTTGATCAATTTACATAGGAGCACCATCATCATGAATAATGCCCCCTAATATTGCTTGAAATTTGTAAGGGTCTTTCATTGTCAGATAAGGCAAGAAGACAGTCAGATAAGGCAGGAAGACGACAAAAAAAAAAAAAAAAACACATACTTGGGGGTGTACTTTTCTTTTTCTCTCTTTTTTTTTTCTTTTTTTCACATTGTTATACACTTTTCACAAATTTTGGTACACTTTATAAATCTTAACGACAATCCAGTTGGCTAATTTTAGAATTTTTCAATTTGTATGGATTTTGTGCAATTCTCAACTTTCTGAACAAATGTACTTGCCTCTTGTGGAAGTATGTACGGAATTTCTCAGCATGCCAACAATTGTAAGAAAGAATTTATTTTTGTAGGAGAGCAGCAAAAGGCTAGTGTGAATTGTAGAAGTGGTAGAAAAAAAAAGTAATGTTTGAAGAATTCGATTTAACCGATTGACTATGAATGAAGAGGACAACCAATCCGTGTGACAAATCCTCAATCAAGGGATTAGTAGGTGCGTGAAAGTTAACTCAAACACTTACATAATAAAGAAAAGATTATTGTACTCTCTCCCATGTATAACCCTTCACAAGCAAGGGAAGAGAGAAACAAATGATTCAAATGATAATAACACAAGGACCACAACATAAGAAAGAGAACTTGTGACAAACAAAAGAGCAAATGCCGAAAAATTAAGTTAATTTTTTTTTTGAACGACAAGAAGGGTGGGAAGGGGTGACCAGTACAGCTACTGTCTGGAAAGGCGACAAGAGACCCTCCACGCTGGTCCTGCAGTTGATGAGACTCGAACTTGATGATTGTGTACAAAGGAAAAGAGCACTTAAGCCAACTCATCCTTGCCATCTAGGCTACCACCTTCAGTGGTGCCAAAAAGCAAGCTTTGATACCTTGATAAAAGTAACCAACTCGAAGGATATTAATTGATAGATAGTGGGAGGGCTGCTCAAACCGATGTACTTATTTTGAAAGTGATCAGTAGCAAATCTACCAGATAGATCACAATAACACTTCCTACTTGATGCGATTAATTGCTACACAGTGGAGAGGCCGCTCAAACCGATATACTCATTTTGAAAGTGATCAGTAGCACAACATCTAACAGACAGACATCGAAAATCGAAGCTCAGCCTCCCATAACACTGCAAGAGATGTACGATGAGAGAGACGGAAATGAACGGATTGCAGGTGAGGAAATGAAATCATATCCTTCAATATACACTTGTATATCGGTAACTTCATCATTCCAGTACACTCAACATTGTCCACTTTCACAAACTATACAATACATTTTAATGCTCAAAAAGTGACACACATCGCCTACAACAATTATAAACACCTGGCTACACTTCTACCAAAGTAACATCTAGCAGCAGCATCTGTCTTATTCAAACTCGACTCAGCAGATTTCTCCTGAATCAATCCTAAAGGCATCCTGCCTTCTTGGCGATTCTGTAGGAAGTAATGCAACACGGACCATGCCATTGACTGTTGCCAACACGGGAGTTTATTCGCGTGGCGATACATTCTTGAACAAGGCATAGGCATCACTGTATATGGCCACCAGATTTGAAAACAGTGCAAGGACAATCATGGTAATACATAAGATCTTGTCCTTCGTTGTTGCTATGCCGAGACGATCCCTGAAGAAGCACGTCAACATGAATAACTACTAGTTTAGTGACATATATCCATATGTTAGTAATTTAGGAGTTCTGGATTCAGAATAATTTCTCCTTGAATATCAGTAACTGAAGAACAAAATCACAACATCTCAAGGCAAACCTTAGAAACTGCGAAACAAAATTTACAATCTCAAGCCCCAAAGGCTTGCCTAAATGTTCGTTTTAACTTAAGTGGACCATTCACCTTTTATTTTGCATTTTAATGTCGGAAATCATCTTCTTGAATGGAACATATGTACCTTAGATTTACTTGCAGAAGGAGAAGTAGCTCAAAGGGCAGACAAGTGACATATTTTCCTTCACTTAATTTCCAACAATTAGGACCTATCTACACCATAGTTTCCCCCCTCACAACTAAACCCTTCACATTCAAATGCAAAAACATATAGAGCTAACTCTATAGCCAATTGCAGCCGGGAGGAAGCAGGTTACCTGATAGTAATGGCAGCAGGAAAGATGAAGCCAATGCAAACTGCAGCAGTAGCTCCCGTGAATTGGAAAGCAACCCAAATGCTTGGTATGAAATTTGCACCGAACAAGATGAGAGTAATGAGCCCAACAGTGATTAATGCGAATCTCAAGTTGTCTAATGCCAATGGCATAGCAGAGGGAAAGAGAAGGCCATCCAGGTTTACACGTAATGGATAGAAAACAATGGGAAACACAAGCATGAGGTGGGCCACATAGCTAACGCGAACAACATCATTAAGCAGAAAGCCATAGGGAATGCCAAGGTTGGCATCAAAGTTGGCGAGAATGTCATCAAGAGTTGCATCACCAAATAGGAGAAACCCAAATAGGCTTATCATTACATACACAGTTGCGCATAGGGCAAGTGAGGATCGCACAACACCTTTGATTTGTGTATCGTCTTCAAGTTCATTGTCTATTGAGTGAACTGCAAAATTTTCATGTTCAAAGAAACGTCAGGCCATTATTTAATCCTTTCGTAAAAGGTGACACTACTTTGTTTCAAAGTGGAGTTGAATCTCAACACCATCGTTGCAGTTTAAATTGATTGAATTAACCTTCTGGTTAAATGTTATTTCAATATTGCCAATTCTGAGTTAGGCCCTTTGCATACAATTAACTTCTCTTAGTGCAACAATAAACACAAAAGAAAAAAAATTTAAAAAAAATTGCAAATTCTCTGTCGTAAGTTTGGTTACAAAATATTCAGACTAAAACTTGACAGTAGCAAGATAAAATGTTGGGTCCATGTCCCAATAGCTTAATCTATTTTCTGTCATTTTAAACTGTTGCTTGTGTTGGTTCACCTTGTTCAAATTAGTCTCATTGTCTTTCCACGTGAGACATCAACTCCCAAGGGGAGCAATGACTTGAGATACATAGTTGGGCCCATTAAGTCATAGCTTAAGCTTTTGAACTAGTGGTGACCTAACACAGACAAAAATCTTATTGGGCTTCAAAGAAGTTAATTATTTTCAACATTCACAGTGATTACGATAATAACAAGATGCTCCCGACCAAAACCTTAAAATTTTGATAGCAAGATGCTCGACAATAGTACAGAGGAAAAGTCACTCAGTGTACCGTTGTAATGGCAGATGTATGCAGTGACAAGAACAGGGACAACTGTGAAGAGGTTCAAGAATGATGTAAAATCAGCAACACTAGGAAGCAATCTGGGCATCGAAATGCTTCCATTTATCAACTTGATAAGGGTGATTCCCACGGTAATAACAAGGAACACAACCGCCAGCCCAACAGATATGCCAGATGTAACTTTTAATGAATCTGCAAGCAAGAAAAAAACCCATATGATGACAATTGACCACACACACGGAACAAAACATAGAAAGTAATAGTAAGATAAAATTCATGGCGATTATATTTAGCGAATAAGAAAACGCCTCTTTGGTTGGAGGGCTTTGCTAAAATCAACCAAGATGGCATACCCACAACAATGAGAGTACCCATGTAATCCCAAACTGATGGGGTACAGGCGGGATAGACTAAAGACAGATCTAACCTCTAGCAATATATGCACAACAATACCATACCGTTATCTTCATAACTATTGCCAGGAATTATAGTGTTTTCCATAAGTGAGTGAGATATATATCCAGAACATATGTTAGGGTTAATTGACCACCCTAAACAATCTTCTTCTTCTAATTATCAACTATAAACTACAAGAATATGTCGCATGTATCTATCAGGATGTTGGAATGGCATACAGAATCTCAAGAATAAAGATACATAAGAAGAAAACCATGTAAAATGAAAGGTTACTCTTTTCCCTTTGCCTAATTCAAGCAACTATAATAACTATTTTTTCAGCTATAGTTCTTGGGTTAGTAAACCTTCTGAGACCTATGGAACGCATGGAGTAATTAACGGGTTATCCCTTAGAAGACAAAATATATTCCAGACAAGTACAAACCCTGAACTGAATCAAACTCCGAAACAATTACCTCAACTTTGGGTGTCTAATTATGATTTCAAACATGTTGAAAAGAAATAGCAGCCCATGCAGTATCTCGAAGCTATAAAATTCAATTGAAACAAAAGGACTGACCTATACGCTTCAAGCATGCCAATGGAGCAAATACAAAAAGGGTAATGACTAGAAGAACAAAGCCACGTCCATTCCACCACTGGACTCCAAACCAGCCTTCTAAAACACCAGCATGGTGAATTCCACTAGATGTTGTTCCAGAAAGCACATCACCTTCAAAAATATGATCAAGGGGGGAAAAATTGGCTAAGCTACTTATAACTGTTCAAACAACTGTAGGTACCAGAAATTACACAAGAATTAATAGGCTATCTATGCTCTTAACCGAGTAGTTACCAATATACCTACTAATTGTTTGGTTGTACGTTCAGATTAAGTTTTGCAGAATATTTTCCAGAAATTGTTTTTCGAAACAATAAAAATCAGTGACATCGTGTTCATTTTTTAGCAGAAACTTTTAAGAACGGAAACATGTTCTTGATATGTCTTAAGAAGAGGGTATTTTATAAAATCTCTATAAAGAGATCCTAAAAATTTAAATCAAACAACTTTTCTTTTTTTTGGTTCTGTGAGAAAGAAAGACAAATTAAGATTCTGAAAAACTGCAAATTTAGGAGGAGATTCTATAAAATATTTATGTTATGTCTCATCTTACCTATAATGATCATATATACTATAAGTACACCAATGTTGTTGACCAAAATACATATTTGCAGACAAATCTTCCCAGATTTTCCAAAAGCCTCCCCCATAACACCACCATAAGAAGTAGCATTTGCAGCCCTACTAAATCTAAGCAATAGCTCGATTGAAGCTTCTGCAAGGAAAGCCATGAATATGATCATTGCTGTCCCCAAAACAAGACCCAATGCCTTCATCGTTGCAGGCAAGGCCATGATTCCAGCACCAACAATAGTGGTCGACAAATTAAACACTGCCCCAGTAAAGGAAGCCCCATCAAATTCTTCAAACCCACCATGTTCCTCTTGCTTAGTAGGTAACAGAGGCACTTTCTCATCAATTTTGCCATTGTTTCGTGCCTTCTTATGTTTCGGTGGCTTGATGCTTCCGATTGTCATCCTTAAATCTGTTAAACACCCAAGTAAAACTAGAACCTACGAACTATATGTGGAAGAGCTCAAATTTCTTGAATTTTATTTCCCGGGAAATCTGTACCAAAGAGAGGGACAAATCTTAAGAATCATCCAATAAACCTTGAGCTGTGACAAGATTGGAACTAAAAATCCCACACAGTAAAAGTAATATAACAAATTAATATAACAAATCCATTGATTAAACTAACATAGGACTCTTCAAACTAAACACAAAAGTAAAATCCCGATTGTTTTAGGAGGGCTAAAGTTAGACCAAAATAAAGTACTCGTGGCATTTCCAAAAACCACATCCTATCTGTTGGGCAATGAACCAAGCACACAAACACAATAACAAAGAAACAACCCATAACAACAAGGAACTACATACGTGATTGGGCAAGATTGCCTATGTTCACGGCTTATACCATCATCGATTGTAGTACTCCATCCGTCCCAATTGCTGGACTTTTCGGGAGCCATGCCAAAGTTTGGACAAAAAAATAACATATGATGTCAATAATTCAAAGAAAGTCTTTACACTAACTGAGAACTTTCGAACGATGTGAATAAAACTATTTACGAGCATATGCTAAATTTATCCTAACGTTTACCACGTCTCCCAAAAAGGACTAACAATCAGACAAAGAAGAAGGGTACAACATCGGCTACTAGGGTAACGGTTATTCATCTACAAACTACTATAGTACCCTTAGCCAGCTAAGTTTGATCCGCAAACGCCTGGTGAGGTATTCAGCACTAATCCGTCTCCACAAACCCAACATAAATAACTCCAAAAGCAAATGAAAATTAAACGGAACCAGTTCATGCCCAAGACAGTAACAAAAATAAATAATATTTAAACACAGGAAAATCAGAAGCCCCAAGAACCACAACTGAACTAAAGTCTAAAAAAACCAAAAAAAGATAGATATTGTACCTGAAATTACGCAAAGAAACTGTTAAAAACCGATCAATTCAAGGAAATAAAGCAGACCCAGAAATGAAAAGATCCTATCGACCTCTGAAGTCAAAAGAATAATCAGCGGCTGACAATTCCAGTCAAACCCACAAAAAATTTCTGAAACAGAGAAGCACCCAATAAATATTTTTGTTTCCTTATGAATTACGGAGCTTTGGCTCCAAGTATATAAAGAAGAACAAAAAAGATGGCAATAGCTTCACGTTACTAATAGGAGTAGAATACGTACTGTTTTAAATACGATTTGACTGAAGAAAAGACGCCGACCAAGCACGCGGCGACAGAGAACTGAAATTTGGGTGGAATGTATAATGGGTTTTAGGTTCAAATGCGGCGGCCTGACGTTGAGAAGATAAAGAATTGGTTTTTTAGGGTTTTACTCTTTATCTTGTTTGGTTTTCGTATGGAGGACAAGCAGAAAAGTCTCCGGCAAACGGGTTTGTTTCACTGTCAGGTGGCGGTGGTGGTGACGGTTTGATTTGGACGATTATTCTTAAACGTTATTGCTTTGGCAAAATAAGAGTAAATGGTTTATTTTTAATTTTTTTGTGGACAAAGACAAAAATAATCAAATAATTCGCAGAAAAATTTAATTATTTTTTGTCTTGAGTGAACTTCGTAATATTTTAATAATTTTTTGTGACTTTTTTAGATTTCTCTTATCGTGACGAACCAATAATCTACAAAAAATCTACGCAAAACTAACAAAGCCATTTTTAAAAAAAAATAAAGGCAAAGCATATCATTTTGGAGGGAATTAAGGTTCTGTTTCGACTAAATTTTTGATAAAAACAATGGGTAGAAGTATAATATACTAATTACAGTACTGTTTTTTAAAAAAATTCCGTCATAGTTTTTACGTCATATCGTTTTTGTGAGTGTTGTCGAATTAATTTAGGGATAGAACAGATGTATTGAGATGTGTGTTATTTGAGTTATAATTACAATTCTTGATTCAAGACCATTGATACGTGTATTAGGTTATCGATATCCAACCAACGTGTTTTGTTTTTTCCTTTTGCAAAGTTGTTCTACACATCGAGATTCCTAGGAAATTGTATGACTCCATCAGATATAATCAGCCTTGAAGGTAGTAAGCTCATGTTGAGTGCAAACTTAAAATCAATCCATCCATCCCTCCCTCCCAAATTAGAAACCCTGACATTTCTTGAAGAGAAATCCCAATCCTGAGAACTTAATTAGTATTCGTTTAGTAGATTTGGCGATTTTTGTTGTTGTTTTCTCTTAATTTTTACTAGATTCAGATATAATTTTTACATCACATCATTCGGTTGGACGAGAGGAATCGAAAAAAATGTAAAATATAGACTAAAATTGAAAATAACTCATATAAGACATGAGAAAGAGACCCAAAACTTTTTGAATCCTTTTTTGTCTTATATGAATTTTTGTCAAATACTTTTCCAATTTCTTTAATCGAGATAAACGATGTGACTATTTTTTCGATTCCTCTGTTCAAGAAAAATGATATAGTGTAAAAATTTAACTCGAATTTATTAAAATTATGAGAAAAGACCATAAAAGACTATCCAAAATGCCTTCAAAAGTTAGGCCTAATGAAGTCGTGTAGTACTACTTTATTCGGAATATGTTGGCCATACAAAATGCAGGCCAATTATATACTTGATTTGTCGTATAATCATAATGGCCACTAAAGCACGTCACACCAATTAAATTATATGCAAGTGCTCTACCAGATCATCGAAATCACATTAGTATTTTTATTGGTTTGACGGTCAGAGAGTGTGTCCGAGTCAATTTACACAAACTTTGACTAATCGCTTCCATAGTTCGGTCAAAAGCAGGTCATCTACATCGGCATTAGGAGATTCACAATAAATTACTCTTATACGAATAACCCCAATGATCGATCACCGATTAATTATTTGAGGAGCAAATCAACCAACTAACCAACCAGATTAATCTTTGGGCCTAAAGTCGCATTATTACATTAAAGAAACTTGTGGTTATAGTAATGATCACAACTCTGAAGCTGCTGATGTAATCGTGAAGAGACATTATAGAAAAGGGAAGAATTCTAGGAGATATATGAAACATTTTTTTGTTATTTATTTATTTAATTTTTTTGTACAAACAAGAAATCTAAATTAACCTAATCGAATAACACCACATGCCCCTAGTTGGGCTTGAACCCTGATCACCACTAAGGGAGGCATTAGGCCATGCCGTTGAGCTAAGATCTCGTTGGTTATGACAGTTTTTTTTTTTTTAAAGACATTGACTTATTTTTGTTGTTATTGAAGTTCTTCGGACAATTTACTGCTCTTTCGATTATTTTTTTTTTATGGAAAAAATAGGAAAACATGCGAAAATTTAAAAAGATCTTAAATTTTTTAACATAGTGGAAAAAATCATTCTGGCTGTTTCGTTGGATTATATTGTTTTTTTACTTTTGTCTTAATGTATCAAATAAGTAAAATAAATTAATTCAAATCTTAAGAAATTTAAAAGAAGGCAATATAAGTAAGTTTCCAACGAGAGAGGTCAAAATTGTTTTAGTCTATCGTGTTTATGGAGCAATTTTTCAGTGCTGAGCGGGTCTTACCCGCTCATGCGATCTCGGCCGTCCATTTCGGTTTTGGATGGTCCGGATTATAAAGAGAGAAACATGAGAGAGAAAAGGGAGAGAGAGAGTTTCGATCTAGGCTATCCAATACACTTTTGAACGGTCCGGATTCAATGTTCGGATACCACATAGGCTCGGCCACGTAGTACCCATTCGATACCCAATTTTTTTTCGTATTTGTGACAATAGGAGTCACGGGGCGAAGTAAGAATTTAGACTTGAGGTGGCCAACTTAGGAAATAGATATCCTGTAAGATTTTTGGAACTTAGACATTTCGTGAGATGATATTTAACAATTCGTTTTGGTACTTCTCGTAACGGGTGTAAATGTTCAAATTTAGCCCGGCCCGAGCCCGGTTTTACTCCGCCCTAGGCCCAACCGATCCCTATGGGTAGGGCTTGGGTTAGAGGTATTGAAGCCCGAGCCGGCTCGAAGCCCAACCCGTTCGGCTACCTGATTAGCCCGGCCCTAAGCCCAAAGCTTTTAGCCCGATCCAAGCCCATAATTTAGAATTTTATAACAATGTGTAGTTACACACTTTTTGACTTTTATACATTGCTGAAAGAAAATCCCCTGACTTATGGAGTAATTTTTTTTTTCCTTTTTAGATCTTGAACTGATTTGGGTAATCTTTGATTATAATGTTTCTTTTTGCTACTTTTCTTTTATGGTTTACATTCCTCAATTGAATTTCAACGGTTAGTTTTGAGATTTTACTGTTAATGATTTTATTAATGTGTAGTGGAAGAGCAAGAATATATTGATTTGCATGAGTCACCTAGTGCTTCAGAATTAGAGGTGCACAAACACCGGGCCGCACTGAGTTCAAGCCGGGCTTGTACTAGATAATAACAAGATTTTTCTATTCTCAAGCCCGGCCCAATTACAATTTTAATTTCCGAAGCTTGTCCAACAAGTCCATTAATTTTCTAAAGTATGGTATATCGCAAACATAAATTAATCAACCATAACGATCAGAATTACAATTCACAACTGTAATAACATAATTAAAATTCTAAGTTCTCCAAAAAAATTAGAAACAAACCCATAAATTGAAAAGCAATTAAAGTGCTCTAAAATATGAAACTCTAACATGTAACTAAAAACTTCTCTCGAGTATCTCTCTATTAAAATATTATTTCTCACAGCTGATCTTATAGAGCACAATAAAAATAAAAGGAAGAAAAAACTATGAGTTATTACTATAAGAAAGTAGTTTAAGGGAAAAAGCTGTTCAAAGTTTTCTTGACAAATTGCTATTATTTCAAAGGTATTCTTCACATAGGCAGTACCTTGAATTCATCTTTAGCAATGTCACTTTCATCAAGATAAACAAACCCTAAGCAACTAGGTTCCTGCGACAACATATACATATAGTATTAAGATAAAAATATAATCTAAATCGGGCTGGGCCTTAGAGAATTTTCCCAATTCCGGCCCAATTAATAAACGGGCTTAAAATCTCAACCCAGTCCGGTCCTATGGGCCTAAATATTTTTTCTAAACACTAAAAAAATCAGGCTGGATTGGAAGGGCTAGGCGGGTTACCGGCTAGTGTGCATCCCTAACCAGAATCATCATCTAAAAAAAAGTCTTCTACTGTTTGGGAGCATTTTGATAGGACGAAAAACACTTCCAGATGGCATAATTCAACATATAACAATATGTAAACACTTCCTGATTTCTTTTGATTAATTTTACTCTTAAGAAATAAAAATTCTCAGAAAACGGCCCTGCCCCAAGTCCGAGCCCGAGCCCTTAGACCGGATATATTAGGGCTCCGGGTTGGGTTTGGACCTAGATTCTCATTACAACTATATTTGCCTCTGTATCTCCACAATATTATATTATCTCCATTATTATATCATCTTCTCCCTTCCAAAACATATCCATTGTCTCATGCTAGCATAGATGGAAAACTAGGTGTTAACAACTCCTTTTGATAGCGAGAAAGCATGAGAAAAAAAATGTTAGCCCTTTCTCATTCTCTCACACCATTTTTTGTGAGATTTGGTTGAGAACGGGAAGGAACCAATCAAAATATTTAATTTATATGTATATTTTTTTCATTTCTCACCAAAATGACTAATCCAAATAAGTGATTTGGGTAAAAATTAGTACTCCTTCCATCCCAAATTGCTGGTCCTTCTTCTCCCATTTCTAAAAACATCCATCAAAACATGATTACTTTTCAGTTTTACCCTTAAAAAGTATTTTTTCCATCTCAATTGGCTTGCCCCTTATCTTTTATTTTATAACGGTTCTTATGATTTTAAAAACTTTGTATAAAAAAACTAATTGATATCTATCAGACAAGATCTATATTGCACATGTTTTGAGTTTCATATAAAAAATCAACCTCACAAAATTGGCCACGGTAATATTGACTGAATTTAGGGGCAAAACAGAAAAAATAACATAAAATTTTCACACCCCTTAAAAATTCACTTTCCCAAAAAGGGCAAGCAAATTGGGACGGAGGGAGTATTACTCTTACTTTTCTTTTGTTTTTTTTAAAAAATTGGTGAGCTTGGCCCAAAGCGGGGTACAAAGTACAAACACGAGAATTAATTAAAGAGAGAAATTCGGGAGCTTGGCCCAAAGCGATGACAGAGAGTAACCATTCGCTCGCACCATCAATTTATCAAATGGCGATCGAGAACCTTTCCCAAGATCTGCTCACGGAGATTCTGTTGAGGCTTCCTGTGAAATCTCTTCTTCGACTCAAGTCTGTCTGCAAAAACTGGTATGCTCTTATCCAAAACCCTGGCTTCATTTCCCTCCACCACGACTGCGCCGCCTCTATCGCCGCCACCCAAAACACCTACTGCCTCCTCGTTAAGCGATTGCTCAGGGGCGACGATGGTGGCGGCGTCGTACTGTCCCTTGCCCCAACGAAACCCCAGTTGAAGATATAGATATATCTTTCATGGGTCTGGATATTGAATCTCTCCAACTCTTGGGTCCTTGTAACGGTGTCATTTGTCTCACCAGATTAGCGTTAAGCTCCCCCATTGTGCTATGTAACCCTTCAATGAAAGAATTTAGGGTACTTCCTTAACCTTACAAAAATGACCATTATTGCAATTTGGGATTTGGGTTTAATCCCATTACAAATGATTATAAAGTGGTTAGATTTGACGTAGTGAAGCATGATGTTTACAGTCACAGCTTCGATAAAAAGGTTCAAATATATGACTTGAGTACAGATTCTTGGAGGGGAATAGACGCTAAGTCCCCCATGAAGTCCCATTTCCAATGCAGTCAGCACATATTCGCATCATGGAATGGGGATTTTTACTGGTACGCCCACCGTTACTGTGGTGCTGCTGTGGCGATTATGGCGTTTAGTATGACCGATGAGGTGTTCAAAGAGATCCCCGTGCCAGAAGTTTGCATGTTAGACTGGCACTGTGATCAGATACTTACCGTTTTGAAAGATTCCCTTGCCCTGGTAATTTGTCAAGGAAAACCGTGGTCAGAAAGTCGCTTTGACATATGGGTAATGAAAGAAGAGGATGTTGAGGTGTCTTGGACGAAAAAGTTCACAATCGGACCCTTCCTGGAAATCGACCAGGCATTGGGTGTGTATGATACACATCCCACATATACACTCACATCGCTCTCCCTCCCTCACTCTTTTTCTCTCGTTGCACATGTGTTCGCGTGCGCACGCGCATGTACTTGTATATATTCGAGGTAAATATCTCCATCACACTGTCCGTACATCTTACGTATATGGAAAAGACTACTGTACACACCCCTTATTTGGGTGTGTATGATACACATCCCTATAAAAGTTTTGATTTTTTTGTAAAAGTTGTGATTTTTTTTTATAAAAGTTACGAAACATACCAAAATGTTACGAATCATAGAAAATGTTACGAATCATATTTCTGAAAAGTTATGAAACACCAAAAAATATTACGATTACCAATGAGGTGACACAATCTGGATTATACAATAGGTGCATATGGTATACCCCTTTAATGAGTGTGTATTGTAGCCATTTCCTACGTATATATGTGTATGTACTAGTACATACACCAATACACAACAATGTATATATTTACATATCAAAAGAAAAGTGTATATGCCTATGTATATAAATTATTACTCCCTACCTACATGATCATTTATGTGCCAGAATACACAGAGATTTGATAGGAAAGTGGAAGAGACTTTTGTATATGATAATCAAAGGGAGTGGGAAAGCTGCAGTAATTCGTTGGAAAAGCCCGGTATATTTATATATTCAGTTGTTTATTTATTTATTTTTGCCATGTCCCCCGCCGTGTCCATATTTTTTGAATTCCCGTATCCGTGTCGGTGCTACATAGTTGAGCATTATCACGACAGATTATTAACCATTTGCTATAGACCTCAAAATTAAAAGACTAAAATAGGAGGAGAATTCCTCAATTAATATCTTTCTTCTAACCCCATCTCACCCCCAAGGATAAAAATTCTCTCATTGATCCACTAATGAACTCCACTAGGCACTAGTGAAACGCCTCTTGCAGAGGCAGGTCATTCAGAGACTTATTTTGAAAAGGAAATCAAATTTCATTAGATGGTCATAGTCAAAATTGTATGCTGTGTTTCCCAAACCAATTTGATGTGTAACTTAACATTAGCGTGACGAAGACAGAATTTGGAAGCAATAAAAAAACGCATTTCAAAGCAGAAAACCCCAGAAAATTCAACGCACTATTTCTTGACAATACAGAGAAAAAGTAAAAAAAAAAATAGTATGGTTAAGACCATATTTGGAGGCAAGTGAAAACCATTATGCATAATCAACTGAAGAAAGCACAATTAAAGCCAGATATAAGATACTAATAAACATGGCTGTCCATTGTCAAAGCCATGAAACTCGAACCTTGCCCTCCTCAGCAGCTATTTGCATACCGGAAGATATTGCCTAGAAGACTGTCAAGAAGACCTCTTAGAAGCTAATTGGAACCACGCACTTACCTTATTCTGGAACCACGCACTTACCTTATCCTGAAACCACTCATTTACCTCCTTCCTTTAGCAGTATTGGGTATTGCAAATGGCAGCAACCGCCTAATGGACTCACTTGCCCATCGTGCAGCACAAAATGGTACTTCCTAACCAGTCGAGGTTTACAAAAGCCGGTAATGGGGTTCTCTCTATGACTCAGTGTCCATCATGCTCATCTCTTGACTGAAACCAAGCTCTCGGTGTATAGAAGAACTTGTAAATTGGGTGGAGGTGGAGGATTTTGTACTTGGTCATGGACTTGATACTCCTTCCTTTCTTGAGTATATAGGTTGTATGATAACATCTGTCCATCGCCGCTCTCCCCAAGGAACTCACCATTTTGCCGAAACCCCAATGCCCATAGTCCCTGAAAGGATCCGATAGTGAAATTTTTAGTCCATGACACCTCAATATCATCGTCATTCATTACCCATTTATCAAAGGGCTTCTCCAATAAAAACTCCTCAGGTGGAAACACAAATGGCCTTGACCAACACCTCGGATAAATAACCATGGCAAGGAAATCATTCAGAACGAAAAGTTTCTTTTCACTGTCGAAGTCTAACAACCAAACTTTTGGCACGGGTATCAGTTTGAACACCTCATCAGACATACTGAAGGCCATAATCACCGAACCAGGATTATGGTAAGAGTAGGCATACCACAAAAAATCACCATTCCATGATACATACGAATCACGACAACAGTGCAAACCAGACGCGATAGGGGACTTGGCATCAACTTCCCTCCAAGAATCTGTACTCAAGTCGTACATTTCGACTGTTTCATTAGTTGTCATGGCGGATCTAACCAGTTTATAATCATTTGTATAGGGATCAAATTCCAAGTTGCTAATATGGTCATTTTTGTAAGAGGATTGAGGAAGTACCCTAAATTCTTTCATTGAAGGGTTGCATAGCACAATGGGGGAGTGTAAATCGAATTTGGTGAGACAAACGACGCCGTTACATGGACCCAAGATTTGTAGCTGTTCAATATCTAGACTAGTGCAAGATATGTTTATATCTTCAACTGGGGTTTCGTTTGGGACAAACGATAAGGCGACGCCGCCCTCTCCGCCGTTGAGGAATCGCTTTACAAGGAGGCAGTCAGTGTTTTCTGCGGCACGATGGTGGTGGAGGTAAATAAAGCTAGGGTTTTGGATGAGAGCATACCAGTTTTTGCAGACTGACTTGATTTGAAGCAGGGTTTTCACAGGAAGCCTACACAGAATCTCCATGAGAAGATCTTCAGATAGCTTTCCGATCGCCATTCAGATTTGATGGTGCGACTGAACAGTAATTGATGTGTTCGATCAGGGCGTCTGTTTCTTTCCCATCCTTTAACGTAAGAGGTTTTTTTTTATGGGTGAGCAGAAAACCGTCAAATTGTGAATCCAGTCCAAGCCGATCCAAACTGATTGGTTTGGTTCGGTTTTTTAGTAACGTGGTTTGGTCCTGGTTTAAAAAAATTAGAATCCGTATTCAATGATTTGGTTTGTGGATTTACGTTCATGGTTCTATTCCCAATCCGATCCGAACCGTGTATATTATATATAAGTGTATTTATATATATAAGCCATAGTTAACTAACTTCCTAATTTAATTTATTCATTATTCCTTCTCTATGCAAGATTTTATTTTGCCTAATTCATAACTTATTCCCTTAATTCCAATACACCAGTAGTGGTTTAGTCGTAGCCAATAAATTTGCTAATGAAATTCTCCATTCCAATTTTGATTCCATAGCGCGTTTTTATTTTTCTAAATTTCTATACATGATTCGGTCATTGCCTATTCCTATTCCTTGATTTCCTTCATTACCATGATTAATTTTAATGATATTTTAATGAAATCGGATTTAATATAAGTTTTGGTTTATTAATCTTCACAATTTTAAGTACTTTAAATAGTTTACAAAAATAATATCTCAATTTTAAGCAAACCGTGGTTCGAAACCGAAACCGATCCGCATCTTAATGGTTTGGATTGGTTTGGTTCTATGTCTTTAATTTATGGGTTGGTTTAGTTCTCCAAATTCATAATCCGTAGGTAGCGGTTTGGTTCTTGATTTACTACAAAACCGAACCAATCCGGTCCATGCTCACCACTAGTTTTTTTATTTTTTATTTTTTATTATTATATTTTTATCCCCTAAACTATACAAGTACATTTTTGCTACTTCATTCCTAAATTTTCTAAACTCTTTATTTAGTCCCTGAAATTTTAGATTCCATGCATTTTATCCCCTAACAGAGGTGTGAAAATGATTCAATGGAATGGAAATATCCCGAGTGAGACCAGGGTTCGAGCCCAGTAGAGGCGTTTGGGGTTTAGGGCTATGGATAGCTTTTAGACTCCCTCTGCACTAATTCACTAACTCCCCCGCTAACCCCCAACTGATGTATATCTAATGGCCAAAAAAAAAAAAATGGAAATATCCCCTAAAAGAGGTGTGAAAATGATTCAAAAAAAAAAAAGTCCGATAGTTGAGGGGATAAAATTAGGGTTTACATTGTTTATGGACGAAATAGCAAAAATGTGTATAATTTAGGTGACAAAAACATAAAAAAACTCAGTTACATATTTCGTTTCTTTTCTCGCGTTTGTCGAGGTGATGATTAAATGAACTATTTTTGTAATTATTGACCTTTTAAAACCAAAACAAAAAAGGAAGAAGAAGAAAAAAACTTTTCTTGAAATCATTTATTTTAGCTTTAGAAGCAGTTTTCCAAGACATATACTGCTAACCCTAAGGTGTTGGTCCAGGGGTGAAAATATCTTAAGCTATAGATCTCAGTTCGAAATTTTTTTGGTGATATCTATTTATTTAGAATTATTTCATAAGAATATAACTCCTAACCTATGGAAATTTTTTGGGTTCGGGGTCCCTGTAGTGAGGGCCTCACTACAGAGTTGTAGTGAGGTCATCCGGCCGTCCATCTCGGCAATGAACGTTCGGATTTTAATCCAAACAATGAACCGCTCGGATCATTTGGAGTTTGGATTAAATCCGAGCCGTCGGTGTCAAAATGGACGGCCAGAGTGGCCTCACTACAGGGCCCCCATTCACCTCAGTGGGGTCAAGTGACCCTACTTGACCCCTCTCCCTTCGCCCTTGACTAAAAGAGTGTCACGTGCACATTTATATGTTGCTTAATGCCTTATTTATTACTCCTTTCGTCCTATAAAGTTGGTTCCCTAGAACTACGTGCAATTTTTAAACTTAGAAATAATGTATGCATTTAAAAAACTTTTTGACTTTTTTTGCACCGTTCAAAAATATCTCATCGAAAACTATCAAACAAGATCATGTACTTATTTTCCTTTCACTTTCGTGTTTGAGAGGAAATGATTTCAGTAGAATTGGAAAAGGAATGGTCTGCACGTACTTCCTCTGTCCTGTAAAGTTAGTCCCCTTTGAAATTACGTGCAATTTTCAAGTTTAAAAATAATGTACTTACCGAAATATTTTTTTGCGCAATATGAGGGTGTTTGGATGGTGATTTTTGCATTTTACATTCTTTACTTTTGCATTATATATGTTTCTTTTTTACAAGTATTGAGGCCACTCTGGCCATCCATTTCGACACCGACGGCTCGGATTTAATTCAAACTCCAAATGATCCGAGCGGTTCATTGTATGGATTAAAATCCGAGCGTTCATTGCCGAGATGGATGGCCAGATGACCTCACTACAACCCTGTAGTGAGGCCCTCACTACAGGGACCCCGAACCCGAAATTTTTCCATAGGTTAGGAGTTATATTCTTGAGAATTTAGCATATTTGCCACATGTATATGGTACTTCTTGCCCCAAGAGTTTCACAAATACTATAACTACTTGCCCTTAAGAGCATCAATACATATATCAGTATCTCTATTTTAACTTTTGATTTAAAGTACAGAGCAAACTCCTCCAAAACCTCAAAAATCAGACTCACCAAATGCCTCACCAATTTGCTACGAGAAAAGATTATTTTCATCGGCGGTGGAAACATTAAGTTTTTCTCCAAACCAATAACACGCTGCCACATCATCAATTTAGTACAACATTTGTGAGTAATTACGTTTCCCACCTGTTTTTCTCTTTCTCCAAATTCCCACTCAACCCTTTCAAATTTCCAGAATTACGCACAAGTCCCAAAACCTTATTCAAGTGTCAACAATAACTACAATTTGTTTCTTATTTTAGCAGCCATAATATGTTCATTTTACAATAAAGACACCAAAAAAAAAAAAGAGCTTGTTCAAAATGATAGACAAAAAAATCGCACATATAATCTTTTTTCCATTGCGAATATTACAAATTTTTTTCCGAGCATCTCTTTTCTGAAAAATCAAACTTACTACATCTCTCTCTTATGTGGGAGAGTAACGAACCAACTACAATAAATTAGAGGAGGATGTTATAAAAAAAAAAAAAAGCATTATCATTTAGTTTAGAGTTTTTTTTTTCGTGGATAAGTATACTAGAATAAAATGAAGATGCTTTTTTTTTTTTGAATTGTATGAAGATGTTGAAAACGACTTTTCTTTTCTACGGCGTTGAAGACGAACGACCTTTTCGTTATTTTATTCTTCTGTTTAATGGCCACTAGAACACAATAAGGATAATGGGGCAATGGGGTTTGGATTTAATTATTGAAACTTGAAAGGGTTGAGTGGAGTTTGGGGGACGTGGAACCAGAGTGTCTAGCATATTTCTCCCAAAAAATTGGTGACGTGGCAACCTGTCATTGGTTTGGAGGAAATGTGGTGGTTTCCACTGCCAGTGGAAGTAATTTATTCTCATTTGCTACATTTCTTAACTTTGCTACAGTAACACACCAAAAGAGGTGACCTACTTTTCACGCACCAAAGGAGGAGGAGGAGGGAGGGAAGAGCAAAAGTTTGAATAAAGAGTCTGATTCTGTAAATTTTTGATAAAGTGACTTGTGTTTGAATAAAGAGTCGGATTTTGTGAGGTTTTGAAAAAGTGACTTGCTAAAGTATAAAATGTGTTTTTAAGGTTAAATTTGATGCAAAATTTGGAACTCCTGATAAGGATGCTCTTACCATACCTGATTTTTTCCTTCTCTATTTGACATACTCTCTCTCCCCTAGAAAAACTGAGCAAATTTGGTTTGTTTGGCTTGAATGAATATCCTCTCTCTCGGTCTACCACTTCCTTGGTTGAATTTAGAAGTTTTGAACCACTAATCCTAAACGCTTTAATGAGGTGATCACCAAATTGCTTGTAAAGTGTAATCTTTTAGGGTTGATTATGAACACGGTTATAGGTTATGAAGGCACATGAATATCTACTTAGCTACTTTTTGTTTGATATTTTAGTGTAGCTTTTGGGGTCAATTGCAATTGTATTTTACTCTTTTCCATTTCGCATGTCGGTGTATTTTTTTTCCTTATTTTAATGCTTTAAGTAGTTGATGGCACTGTTCATCCCGTTTTGGCTCTGCCCTTCCTTTTAGCGATTGAGACCACATATGCATTGAAACGGTAATAACATGTGGACATTTAAAATATTAGTCTTTCAACTATTTTTTTGTTGTCATTCGTTATTCCTATTCTATTACATGGGGGAGGGGGGGGAGTGAGACTTGATTCCGAGATGTAGTGGAGGCATCCAAGAGCTCTACCGCATGAGCTAGCCACCACTGGCGTCTTTCAACTACTCCCTCCGTCCCTTTTATAATGTATATATTTTCATTTTGGGCTGTCCCTTTATAAGTGTGTGTTTTGAAAAGTTAGTGAGTACATTTCCTATTTTGCCCTTAAAAGTAGATTCCTTTTAAAAAGTTAGTGGGTATTATTATATTGATAATGGTAAGTAATGGAAAGTAGATGTAAAAGTTGATGTGAGAGAAAAATAATTGAAATTCCCAGGTAACACACTTAAAAAGGGCCGGAGGGAGTATTTAGTTTCTGCAAAATTGTTATTTTGAAAAACTTGGCGCTAAAAAAGAATTAATTACTCCTGATGTTTCTGTGTCAAATATAGAAATCTCCCCTCAAGTTTTTTAAAATGCACCGTCCGTCGTTGCTTTTGAATTACTTTGTTCGGATTATTGCTTGAACAGTATTTCCCAAAACTTCATTTGAAATCTTTCAAACCCAGGCCCCACCCACCCCGTCCTCTCTGTCTACCCCTTCACTTTTGAGTCTTTGACTGACAAAACTTGAGCTAGTGGGCCCCCTTCACCCCAAAACCCAACATGTAATGCAATAAAGTGGGCCCCCCCCTCTCTCTCTCTCTCTCAATAAAGTGGAACCATGGGAGTACAATACAACTTTCATGGCAGACTTTGAATAGTCAAGGGGTGAGAGTGGACCCCATTCAATTCATAACAAACAACAATTTCAAATTTTCTGCCGAAATTTTTTGGGTTAAGCAGGCAACCAAACAAGGCCACTAGTATTTCCTAGATTCCCCCAATCTGTACATGCCGTTATGCTCGAAGGAGAAAAAACACAATTGCCCCAGGAATAATTGCATTGATTTCCCTTGAGGTTTGGCTTCATACAAATTCACCCTCGCATTTGAAAATTTATTGATTCTCCCTTGTAAAATTTTGGGTATGCAAGATTCGAAACCCACACATTAACACCTTAATAATAGAAAATTAAACATTCTTACTCCATATATTTTTCTTGTATCCTTCTTAATCTCCTTAACTTAAAACTTACCAAGCAGTAGTGAATGAGTATTGTCGTTCATTTCAGTGATATAAGTTTGGCTAATGATAATGTCACGAGACAATTTGTTAAAGCCACGAAATCTTCAGCAATCTTACTATTATGCCCCCTCTCTCTCTAGTACTACTCACACACTGTAAACCCACTTCTTCTTTTTCGATCTCCACTGCTCTGGTATCTATTCCTCTCTCAATTATCTTGTTTCTACTCTCTTATCTCAAATTCTCAATGCTTCCTACTTCTGGACGGATTACTGAACAAACACATTAAAGAGGGAGATTGATTTGGGACAACTCTCCCTTCTGTTGCAGCCGGATTTACAGAACCATCAAGGCCCTTTTTTTGTCGGTGATGATATTGATAGTTGTCGTTGATATAAGAATTACATTACAACATCATATCCGCCGCTCAGTTTCTATCTCAATCTAAATCTCTTTTATTCACAGGTGCAAAGGAGATGATCTCCGACATGCCAACATCAAAAGTGGAGAGAGAGAGAGAGAAAAAGGAAAATTGCAAAATGGGTTGTGTTTTCGATTTGCTTCTAAATAAGGAAAATCACTCTGGCAATTGATTATGTGTGGTATGCATGTGTAATAGAATCTGGGTTTTGGAACTTTTCTATGAATTACAAAGGGGGGATGCCGGGACGGAACCGAGTAAGGGGGAGAAAGAAATATGAGTTTTGTGGTGGCAAATGAGGAGGGATTTGGAGAGAAGGGAGGAGAGGAGATCGATGATCTGTAGTTTTTGTTTTTGATTGAATTGAAGGCAAGTGGAGGGGAGAGGGAAAAACTCTTCCGAATAATTTTTTTGAGAGAGGAGCAGTGAGAGGAGGTAGCCGATCGATGAGGGTATATGTGTCACTTTAGACTTATTGTCGTGGAACTAAAAGAATTCATCGTGGCATTATCACCTGCCTTTAGGTTTTTTGGTTTCTTAATGGTCTCTACACATAATAAGAAGTCCGCACCAACTTAATGTACGTGACATGACCCAAAGAAGTGCCAATATAGACTTGTCAATTACCCGATCACATTTATTAAATGATCACAACTTAACACTCAAATCTTATTCGACAATATACAACGTTTAATGTGATCTGTGTAGGTGTACGGACAGAAAATTGGTAACATGTACTGTAATACATATAATTCTCCATATGGATCTTTCATCCTTATTGTTAGCACTCCTGAAACTCCACGCCTGTAGCACTCCAACAAACATTCCAACTAATTAAGCCTTACTGGACGAAGACATTACAACCAAATTTATTTGTTTCATTCCTTCGAATCGGTGTCCAATGACCTTATATCCTTGATCAAACGATCCAAATTATTATACGATGACCCACCTTTACATACTGCATTTTTAGCCAATTTCGCCATTCGATCTGCCGATTGCATAAACTCCTCCCTCCTGATTTCCATCACCTCTTTTACCATCTTCTCGATGATGACTCGATCACAAGTGTCTTTCATGTCTAATCCAAGTTTCCATACCTCGGCAACTAATCTGCTAATGAAGTGTTGGTCTCCAAAACAGGGCCAACAAATCATCGGAACTCCAGCAACAATACTCTCTAGAGTTGAATTCCATCCGCAGTGAGTCAGAAACCCACCAACAGCTTTGTGTGCCAGGACCTCCTCCTGCGGAGCCCATGCAACTATGTTCCCTTTTCCACTGGCATTCTCAATTAGGAGCTCTGGCGAAAGTTGATTTTTCCATTCTTTATCTGCTACATTTGGAAGGACCCACAAGAATAGCTTCCCGCTATTTTTCAGGCCATGCCACAACTCCATGAGCTGGTCATTTGACATCGCTACAATGCTTCCAAAGCTTACATAAATCACAGATCTCAACGGTTGTTCGTCAAGCCACGCCATGCAACTCATATCTTCTTTCTTTAAGTTGTTTGAAGGTATCGTTGGAGCAAGTTTAGTCTTCAGGTGCTCATGAAGTGGTCCGACTGTATAAATACCCGGACATCGAGAGCGTATTTGATCAAGTGCTGGTCCTTCTAGCTCTTCAAACGTGTTCAGTATCATATGTACCCGGTGGGCTTGATATGCTCCATTCGTTATATATTGGAAGTTCTTGTCCGACAAGTCGCCAACACGTAAAAAACTTGAGAGATCACGCCGTCGGATCAAACCTTCGAGACCCGAAATATTTTTGATGGGTACATCCAAATCGCCACCTACCATGCATTCATAGTTAGCACAAATTTGACAAGATCTTGATCAAGACAAAATTTAAATGCAATAGGTCATTTCCTTGGTAAAAACACATACAAGAAAGCAAATGGAGTATTAGTACATTTATGGAGGATTTTAGGTAGTAATTATGGAGTTGTATTTTTTGCTTTCACTTTCATAGAGTATCTGTTTAGGTTGTCGAAAGAAATCAATCATATTTCTTTTGTTTATGAGTGCGGTAGTTCTAAGTCAAATGGTTTCGGAACTGCACTCATATATATTGTGTGTGTGTAAATTCCTGGTTTGTAAACTCATATGCATATAAAGTTAGTTAGAGATATTCTTACTGGGCAAGTGTATGCACAGCTTGGACTCTCCATTCTTTTGAGTATTGGATGAATGTAAAACTATAAAACTGTATTTTGTACTCTCCATTTTGGTATACCGATTGTACTTGAAGGAAGTCGATAAAATGAATTATTTTGGGAAAACAATTTGACATGTCATTCATGGGTATCTATGGAATTGTTGGTATTGATTATGGAAAATGTAATAGTATAAATATATTTGAAAACCGAGGGCGTGACATCACATGCATGCATTTAACTGTGGGGAAACCCAAGGAATTCCGGACACAAGGGGCCTATTGTCCCTTCACCTGCTCTCCTGGGCAATTCCCAGACACTCCAGTCTTGTTCCGATGGTCGGAAATATTTACTTTGTAGAGTTCGTCGAGTAGAACTAGTGTACCGAAAATTAGCTCAATCAGATATCATTAAGTGCCTGATCGGAATATTTTTATCTTGAAAAGAAAGTATCTGAAACACTAGATCAAACTAACTGGAATCCAATATTGCCAAGTTATATGTGTATTGATCAAACACTTAATAATATCTGATCGAGTTGAGTTTTAGTACACTTATTCTACTCAACAAGCTCTACGAAGTGAATGTATCCGATCATCGGAACAAGACCGAAGTGTCCCGGAATCGTCTGAAACAGCAGGAGCTATACCTTTGAGGGACAGCAGGCCCCTGCTTCCAGGAATTCCCACGTTTTTCTCCACTCCCTTTCATGCAACCACATAAAAACTCAACACCACAAACCAACCACAACCACAACTACAAAAGCCCAGCTACTCCCAACGCCCCATTCAATGACCTTGGAAGTTGGATCGCATTCCTTCACTACTCTCAACTCCCTCTTTGTCCCTCCATTAAATCACATGGGGCCCACATTCAAGTTTACCATTTCTCAAAATATATTTCATTTTTAGACAAATTGAGACGTTCAAAAAAAAAAACATGCAGAACAAATTGGGACGGAGGGAGTAATAGGTTTCGTTGAGGCTTTGAGAGAGAGAAGGTATGAGTAATTTCTCTGTAAAAAAAGCTCTCAAAATATATTCTGTCATCTCCGCCTAAAAAATTACCCTCTTAGCGTCCAACCAATTTTGAATTTCCCGTTAGCAAATGGGCGAATATTGACATCATATGTCTCCAATCTAATAACGGGTGAATAATTCACGTATCTAATTAAAATAAAGCAAAGTTAAAAAGTGTTTGGAAGAGGAAAAATAAAAAAAAGAAAACGGTACATGAAATGGCAAATCCCCGAATTTGAGCCTCCCGCACATACACAATTAGCCTCTCGTTAAAATATTTATTGCATTAAATCCGAAACGGTACCGAGATACAACCTTAAAAGCACATAAAATATTTATTATCCAAACTTCATGTTTTGCTGAGCCAAAAAAAAAAAGGCATCCGATGGCTGGGATCCACTCGGTACAGTGCACCGTGGTACAGTCACCAAATGGATCGGCCACAACGCACCGAGTGAATCTCAGCCGTCGAATGCTTTTTCTTTTTTTTTCCCTGTACCGTATGAGGGCTCTTAATTGTGGGACATTGAGGTGTAGGTTTAGGAGTTGCCCAGGGGTTGCCCCACTGGTTATGCGATTGCCAGGCTTTGGGGTAGTCTTCAAGGTCTAGGGTTCGATTCCTCACTAGGTGAATACCCTTGCAGTAAGTGGGGGGCCGTGACCGGTGTAGCCGTGCTAGTATCTCCAAAGGTTTGGGTGACGCATTTGGATCCACTAGTGGCCTGGCTTCGTCATAAAAAAATAAAATAAAAAAGTTTAGGGCTCTATTTTAAATTCTCCCTTATTTTATCTTTACTAGTGTTGTTTCCATTCCAATATTATTACTGTTTTGTGGCCAAAAGCCAAAACACAAAACTATACCTTGAAAAGCAATCTCCCCTGCTTCAATGAGTTCAGGTACACAACGAACCGCCCATAAATCAGAAGGGCACGAGCTGGGGTGACACATAATCGGGACCCCAATCTGTTCAGCCACATCCACAGCAAAAGTCACCATCATCAAATCCACTATGACGCACATGATCGACGACTTTCCGGCGACCAAAAAATCTTTGAAACGCGGTTTCGCTGCTTCCAGAAAGGAGCTAGGAAACTCCGGTACTATTTTGTCTACGGGAAGAAGCCCGTCGTGGAGGCTTTGGAATCGGAACCGGCCAGAATACCAGTCGAAATGAGACTGGATGGCGGTGTCGTTGAGGAGGCGGCTGTGGGTTTGGTCGGCGACGAGGAACGTGACGTTGAGGCCGCCGTGGCAGAGAAGCTCGGCTAGTTTGAGCAGGGAATGGATGTGGCTGTGGGCTGGGAAGGGGAAGAAGAGTACATGGGGAGGGAGGTTTTCTAGTTTAGAATCCATCCGTAGTGATTTTCGTTACGAAAAATTGTAAATGTTTGAATGAATTTTGCTGATGCTAAGTGAAGCTTAAATACCCAATTACCCCATGCATGCATGGACCCACTATGGGTAGTGAAATTATTCAATAGTCCTGGAACAGTGTTCCGAGATCACTCGATAATAAAAAATTCTTGTGGAATTCACTAATAAATGTATGGACCTAATAGCGATGGTAGTGTGTGCCTGCACCGAGGGCACGTGCCCCCTCTGCAATATTCAATTTTTTCCCCTCTCAAATAATTGAACTAATTTGAACGTCTTTAATTTTAATATGCATTTATTTTGTATTCTTTGAAACGTAACAGAGTGGGAGTTCGAAAGAGGTTTTCTAGACGTAAGCTCAATAACGAGAGCTTTGTTTGCTAATTGGAGTATTTTATTCATTGGTCCTTTTTGGGTTGAGGCAATTTTCGGTTTGAAATATTTTAGTTGTATTTATTTATGTGAGATTATTCCACATAGAGTTTTGTTCTGACTTTAAAAACGAAATTCTTATTAATAGACGGTATAATTAGTCTTTCAAAATTATTGAGGTGCAAGGAAATGAGCAATGAGACATGCCTAGGTTTTTTGGTTTTTGATTTGGTGGGGTTATATGTTTATACACTTGGTTTGGAGTGGTCTAACCACATATTTATATGATTCCATCAGAGCCAATCATAATAAATGGAATCTTATTAGGCTTTTGAATGGTCGATCTCTACGCATAATAATAAGCCCGCGCTATTTAACGTACACGTGACATGATCCAAATACGTGCCAATAAAAGCCTTATCAATTACACGGTCGCATGTATTAAATAATCACAACTTAATAAGTAATACCGACATTACTCAAACCTTATTCGATAATATACAATATTTAAATATGTTGATCTGTGTTGGCCCACAGACAGAAAATTGTCAACATATATGTACTGTAATACATATAATTCTCCATGTGGATCTTCCATAATTCATCCTTATTTTTGCACTCCTGACTCCACGCTTGTAGCACTTCAACAAACATTAATTCCCACTAAGCCTTACTGGACGAAGACATTACAACCAAATTTATTTGTTTCATTCCTTCGAATCGGTGTCCAATGACCTTATATCCTTGATCAAACGATCCAAATTATTATACGATGACCCACCTTTACATACTGCATTTTTAGCCAATTTCGCCATTCGATCTGCCGATTGCATAAACTCCTCCCTCCTGATTTCCATCACCTCTTTTACCATCTTCTCGATGATGACTCGATCACAAGTGTCTTTCATGTCTAATCCAAGTTTCCATACCTCGGCAACTAATCTGCTAATGAAGTGTTGGTCTCCAAAACAGGGCCAACAAATCATCGGAACTCCAGCAACAATACTCTCTAGAGTTGAATTCCATCCGCAGTGAGTCAGAAACCCACCAACAGCTTTGTGTGCCAGGACCTCCTCCTGCGGAGCCCATGCAACTATGTTCCCTTTTCCACTGGCATTCTCAATTAGGAGCTCTGGCGAAAGTTGATTTTTCCATTCTTTATCTGCTACATTTGGAAGGACCCACAAGAATAGCTTCCCGCTATTTTTCAGGCCATGCCACAACTCCATGAGCTGGTCATTTGACATCGCTACAATGCTTCCAAAGCTTACATAAATTACAGATCTCAACGGTTGTTCGTCAAGCCACGCAATGCAAGTCATATCTTCTTTCTTTAAGTTGTTTGAAGGTATCGTTGGAGCAAGTTTAGTCTTCAGGTGTTCATGGAGTGGTCCGACTGTATAAATACCCGGACATCGAGAGCGTATTTGAGCAAGTGCTGGTCCTTCTAGCTCTTCAAACGTGTTCAGTATCATACGTACCTGGTGGGCTTGATATGCTCCATTCGTTATATATTGGAAGTTCTTGTCCGACAAGTCGCCAACACGTAAAAAACTTGAGAGATCACGCCGTCGGATCAAACCTTCGAGACCCGAAACATTTTTGATGGGTACATCCAAATCGCCACCTACCATGTATTCGCAGTTAGCACAAATATGACCAGATCTTGATCAAGGAAAAATTTAAATGCAATAGGTCATTTCCTTGGTAAAAACACATACAAGAAAGCAAATGGAGTATTAGTACATTTATAGAGGATTTTAGTTTGTGATTATGGAGTTGTATTTTTTGCTTTCACTTTCATAGAGTATCTGTTTAGGTTGTGGAAAGAAATCACTCATATTTGTATTGCTTATTAGTGCGGTAGTTCTAAGTCAAATGGTTTCGGAAATATTAGAATGGGTTCCAGAATCTGCAAAGAATGCTAGACCACTCATCAGGCGGTTCGGCCGACGAAGTAGACTGAATCGATTTGCTGGATATTTTGCTCGAGCAAAAATGGTTTTGTTGGAGTATATTTTTTTGGGCTTGAGCGAATCTAGCGAAATACAGCAGGCTTAAAAATACAAAATCATTGTCATTTTCCAGAGCTCTCTTTTACATCTCCCAAAACCTATGAAGGCTTAAGGATTCAAAATTTGGCAATCATGCGGAGGTGTGATTAACATGCATGGATTCGACAACTAAGTCTTAATATTCGTGGTGAGGATCGATATAAGATCATCGAGTATGATTACTTGTATATATTCACACAATGACTACATAGTCTGTATTGCATAATTCCTCTCCGTGGTTTACTCATTTATAGCCCGTTTGGATGGAGGATGTGTAGAGGGTATAAGTTTGGGCCCGGATGATTAAACCCTGCCCCACACTTCATCCTTCGTTTGGTTGGTTTTTGAAGAAGGTGGATGAGTTATCCCTCCCAAAAAAATGGTCCGGCCCCAACCCTCTTAGGCCGGCTTATTTTTACCCAGCTCAAACCCAATCCCATATTTAATCCGGCGGATCCTTTTCATTTGTCCTTAATTATCCCTCGATTTCAACTACAAAATAGGCCAAATACTATTTTATCCCCCTTATTTTATCCACCATTCATAAATACCCCCGATTATCGTACCTCCCCTTACTATTTTATCCTCCCAAATCTTACCCCGCATCCAATCGGGCCAAGGTTTTCCACATGAATATGTGTTTTCCAGTTATTCCCTAGCCTATATCTGCTCTGTGTTTGGGCTAGATATACATAACAAATCTATATACCTAGGCGATGTAGGGTTTTTCAGTCTCCTCTTCTCTCAGTGGTCCCACTTGGTTGACCTTACTGTGTAACCCAGTTCATGGTTCAGTAGATAAATTACCCCCAATGACACAATTTAAGAACTGCCGAATTACACTATTGCAGACAAAATGAATAGTAAGTTAGAGCATCCACACAAAACAAAAATGGGATACTTTGCTCTGAATCCCTGAAGAGTCAAGAGGAAGAACAAAAAGGGAAGGGAAGACATAGAAGGTGGATTATATATACCGGAAAACACTTCATTGCCACCTGCAATACATCAGTTTTTTTTCCTCCTTCTCTGAGTCTTCAAAGGTATTTTATTGAAAAAGAAATCTTCATATTCAAAATCTTACATGTATTCCATCTTTTAGTCCCAATAGATTTGATCGGCAGAAATGAAAAATTGAGTCGTTATTCATGAACTTCAAAAAAAAAACATTTTTATTAGATAAAGTTTATCTTCACATAAATATATTTGATGCAGAGAAAATATTTATTGCATTAAATCCAAAACGATACCAAGATACCGGTATCGGTACGTACTGTTCCAGCAGAGTAAACAATACGCTGACCGCTACGTATGAGATTGGTAACTTTGTTCCACGCCTATGAAGGTCATTTTTGCCATTGTTATTTTTTTGTAATGAAGAGTGTCTTAATAAACTGTAATACCGAGTTTTGCTATCTTTATTTTTTGTCATTGGTTATGACCCTGTGTAACATCTCCTTTGATTACAGGCGTAAAAAATCGAATGTTTTTTGCAAATAACCTTTGATTACACTCAATTGTGTGATATTTTACTAGGGACCATCAAATGTTATTTGCAAAAAATTAACGGCTCGGATCGACCCAAGGTGGGTCCCACCCATCCTTCAAACATTTCAACGTATTGAAATGAGGTGTTCCGTGTTGGGCTCCTCTCTCTCTCTCTCTCTCTCTCATGGCAATTTCGCCACAAAATTTTGGCATTTGCCAAATTTGAGAGGATATTTTGTTCTGAGTGTAGTACACAATTTGCCATTTCTTTGTTCCATTTGGTGGCAATGGGAAGGATTCTCCCATTACACGACCTCGGTGTGGATGCTTGAACTATCTGCACTATTTTCTGATTTAATATATGCACTGAGGATTGGACATAGCTGTTGGGAAACATAGGTTATAGACTAGAATTTTAGGAGATTTTGAATAAAAAACGAAAGGCTTATCTACCATTTTAGTCCCTCCAAAATACACCAAGTTTCAATTTTGTTCTTACAAAATATTTTGTGTCAATTTCGTTCTTATATTTTCAAACGAATTTCAATTTTGCCCTTCCGTCAAATTAATGATGGAAAATGCTTATGTGGCAAACGAAAAATACTTAAAATACCAGAAAAATGTTTAATATATCAGAAAAAATTATTATTCTCCAAAATTATATTGTGACCATCTCTTTTGAAAGCTTCACTGCGAGAGTTGCATAGTCATCATTGTGGATCATATATTGGAAGATGAAGATGTAACTTAGTCACTCATTTCTTTTGAGTATTGGATGAATGTAAAACTATAAAACTCTATTTTGTACTCTCCATTTTGGTATACCGATTGTACTTGAACGAAGTCAATATGGAATTGTTGGTATTGATTATGAAAAATGTAATATAAATATAAAATCGAGGGTGTGACATTACATGCACGCATATAACTGTGGGGGAAACCCCCAGTAATTCCGGACACAAGGGGCCTGTTGTCCCTTCACTTGCTCTCCCGAGCGATTCCCAGACGCTCCAGTCTTGTTCCGATGGTCGGAAACGTTCACTTAATTTGTAGAGTTTGTCGAGTAGAACTAGTGTACCGAAAATTAGCTTAATCAGATATCATTAAGTGCCTTATCGGAATATTTTTATCTTGAAAAGAATGTATCCGAAATACTAGATCAAACCAACTGGAATCCATTATTGCCAAGTTATATGTGTACCGATCAGGCACTTAATGATATCCGATCGAGCTGATTTTTAGTACACTTGTTTTACTCAATGAGCTCTACAAAGTGAACATATCCGATCATCGGAACAAGACCGGAGTGTCCCGGAATCGTCCGGAACAACATGAGCTGTACCTTTGAGGGACAGCATGCCCTGCTTCCAGGAAGAACAATGCTACACACACATCACTTTTCACACATCACCCACACACCCCTCTCACACAGGGGTGGGTCCCACACGTGGAGCCCATGTGTGGGACCCACCCCTATGTGAGAGGGGTGTGTGGGTGATGTGTGAGTATCTTTTTTGTTCCAGGAATTCCCACGTTTTTCTCCACTCTCTTTCATGCAAGAGTAATGCTACGCTTACACCCTCTAGGTTACACACTGGGTTACACCCTATCCGGATGTCCGACACGTGTAGAAGAGAGTGAAAGTCAGGGTCGCATAGGGTATAACCCAGTGTGTAACTCAGAGGGTGTAAACGTAACATTAATGTTCATGCAACCACATAAAACTCAACACCACAATTAACAAACCACAACCACAAAAGCCCAGCTACTTCCAACGCCCCCCATTCAAATACCAGACCAACACAAATGGCCTTGGAAGAATTAAAAAAACGCCCCAAAACTTACACCCCAATGAGGGTGAGTTTCCTGACTTGAAACTTCAAAGGGGTTCCATTCGGCAGGGTAGGCAAAAATGGGATTATACGAAAAAATGTGGAGGAAAGAAGAGGTTAAGAAAAGTAAGATAAGATTATACTCTCTCCGTTCTAATTTGTTCTGCCTATTTTTTTTTGGACGTCTTAAAAAATTGTCTATATCTTTTAATCTATAATGTTTTTATATTCAATATTGATCTTGTTTGATAGATCACAATTAATATTATTAAACAAAGATTTTAAAATTATAAAAAACATTTTAGATTAAAAGATACAAATAATTTTTGAGACGTCCAAAAAACGAAACATGCAAAACAAATTGGGATGGAGGGAGTTATAGGTTTCGTTGAGGCTTTGAGAGAGAGAAGGTATGAGTAATTTCTCTTTTTAAAAAAAGCTCTCAACATATATTCTGTCATCTCAGCCTAAAAAATTACCCTCTTAGCGTCCAACCACTTTCGAATTTCCCGTTAGCAAATGGGCGAATATTGACATCATATGTCCAATCTAATAACGGGTGAATAATTCAGGTATCTAATTAAAATAAAGCAAAGTTTAGGTATTACTTATACGAAAAGTGTTTGGAACAGGAAAAAAAAAAACGGTACATGAAACGGCAAATCCCCAAATTTGAGCCTCCCGCACATACTACAATTAGCCTCTCGTTAAAATATTTATTGCGTTAAATCCGAAACGGTACTGAGATACAACTTTAAAAGCACATAAAATATTTATTATCCAACTTCATGTTTTGCTAAGCAAAAACAAAAAGGCATCCGACGGCTGGGGATCCACTCGGTGCATGCACTGTGGCACAGTCACCGAGTGGATTGGCCACAATGCACCGAGTGAATCTCAACCGTCGAATGCCGTTTCTTTTCTTTTTTTTCCTGTACCGTATCAGGGCTTTTAATTGTGGGACATTGAGGTGTAGGTTTAGGAGTTGCCCGGGGGTTGCCCAGTGGTTAGGCGATTGCCAGGCTTTGGGATAGTCTTCAAGGTCTGGAGTTCGATTCCTCACTAGGTGAGTACCCATGCAGTAAGTGGGGGGCCGTGACTAGTGTGGCCGCGCTAGTATCTCCGAAGGTTTGGGTGACACACATTTGGATCCATTAGTGGCCTGGTTGTGAGGCTGTTTATTCGTCATAAAAAAAAAAAAAAAAAGTTTAGGGCTCTTTTTTAAATTCCCCCTTATTTTATCTTTACTAGTGTTGTTTCCATTCCAATATATATTATTACTGTTTTGTGGCCAAAACACAAAACACAAAGCTATACCTTGAAAAGGAATCTCCCCTGCTTCAATGAGTTCAGGTACACAACGAACCGCCCATAAATCAGAAGGGCACGAGTTGGGGTGACGCATAATGGGAACCCCAATCTGTTCAGCCACATCCACAGCAAAAGTCAGCATCATCACATCCACTATGATGCACGTGATCGACGACTTTCCGGGGACCAACAGATCTTTGAAACGCGGTTTCGCTGCTTCCAGAAAGGAGCTAGGGAACTCCGGTACTGTTTTTTCTGTGGGAAGAAGCCCGTCGTGGAGGTTTTGGAATCGGAACCGGCCGGAATACCGGTCGAAATGAGACCGGATGGCTGTGTCATTGACGAGGCGGCTGTGGGTTTGGTCGGCGACGAGGAAGGTGACGTTGAGGCCGCCGTGGCAGAGAAGCTCTGCTAGTTTGAGCAGGGAATGGATGTGGCTGTGGGCTGGGAAGGGGAAGAGGAGTACATGGGGAGGGAGGTTTTCTACTTTGGAATCCATATAATGTTTGAAGTAAATTTTGCTAATGCTAAGTGGAGCTTAAATACCCAATGACCCCCATGCATGCGTGGACCCACTATGGATGGTGAAATTATTCAATAGTCCCGGAACACTATTCTGGATCACTCTATAAACATAAATTCTCGGGGGATTCACGAATAAGTGTATGGACCTAATAGCGGTGGTAGCGTGTGCCTGCACCGGGGGCACGTGCCCCCACTGCAATGTTCAGTTTTTTTCCCTCTCAAATAATTCAACAAATTTTTATGTCTTTAATTTTAATAGGCATTTATTTTTCTTCGAAACATAAGAGATTGGGAGTGTTTTTTTTTTTTTTTTGTCATTCGTTAATCTTAATCTACTCTATTTTAGGGGACTTGGGAAGGGGGATGGGTACTTACGGGAATCGAACTCCGCCCATGTGCATGAGAGTATAAGGAAAGACACCAACTGCACTCCACTCCACTTGCAAGAGATTGGTAGTTCGAGAGAGCTTTTTTTAGACGTGAGCACAATAACAAGAGATTGTTTGCTAATTGGAGTATTTATTCATTGGTCCTTCTGGGGATGAGGCTTATTGTTGGATTCTTCTCATCTAGACTTCAAAAAGAATAATCTTTAACCTAAATATGAAAAGACTTCACTAATGATGATTTTTTTCCCTTCAAAAATTACTCCCTCCGTCCCTTCTTAGGTGTGTAGCCTCGTAATTCCAACTTATTTTCTCTCCCATCAACTTTTGCATCTAATTCTACCACTACTATTATCAATATAATAGTAATACCCATTAACTTTTCATAAAAAAATCTATTTTTAAGGAAAAAATAGGAAATGTACCCATTAACTTTTCAAAATGCACATTTGTTAAGGGACAATCCAAAATGAAAAATTAAACATTATAAAAGGGACGGAGAGAGTATTTAAAATACTCCCTCCGTCCCAAAATGTTCTGTCTGTTTCCTTTTTTGGACGTATCAAAGATTTGTAATATTTTTTATATTCAATATGGATCTTGTTTGATAGATCTCAATTAATTTTCTTAAACAAAAATAACGAAATCATAAAAACCATTATAGATTGGGGGACAGACAATTTTTTTTTATCTTCCAAAAAGGAAACATGCGAAACAATTTGGGACGGAGCGAGTACTAAACAAGAAAAATTATAGGGAAATATTGGATTTTGGTCTTATCTTGGCAACAATGTTTTTACTTGTCTTTGGCTATTGGAATTTTTTGTTTTTACTTGGAATTGTGTATAATAGGTGCTCCACTAATGCCAATTTCTAGATTCGCGAGGGGTCGAGAGTATTATGTGGCGCCTGTGGCGGTACTTTCGAATTACTGAATAATTTCTCAGTTGGGTTTCATTATCATGAACGAGTTAGGTGCTGAATTGAGAGGCCATGTGTGTCCCACCTCTTAATTTCACTCAGCTCCTCAGCCGTTTGAGTTCCATCACCAGACAGAGTTTGCCTTCAGCTTCATGATTGACATGGCGGCATAAAACCACCGGTGGATCAATCCAGTTGATGGAAATTTCCTTTGTTGAAAAGTACTCTACTGAGGGCCAGTTTGGTAACTTACTTTTCACATCCCATTTTTGCATTTTTGAGTTTTGATTGGTTGGCTGGAAAATGAAAAACTCATTCCCTCATGTGTTCTGATTTTTATATTTTGGAGAGCAGAAGTGAAAAGTAAGGTGTGAGGAGCTTTTTAACTTCTCAGTTTCCACTTTTTCCATTTTGATTAACAAAAAGATTTACAGAATATTATTCTGTCCATATCTTTCAAACATCAGTCTGTCCATATCTCCAAAACACTACTCATGTGTTGCAAAATATATTATGCATATTTCTTTTTCAAACACTCTAATATTTTCAAAATATATTCTAATCATAATCCAAAAAGTAAAAAATGAAATGCTAAAAATGAGCCTTTCAAACACCCTTGAGTAGTAGAATATCGTAAGAGAAAAACTTGGGTGCGTGTAGGGTAACACCTGTCGAGTGACGTGATACCTGTGGCGCTCTACAATAGCTGTCCATCGCAACAATTAATAGTTTGAATTTTAAATAAATTCTTCCAGGGAAGAGTTGGAAGAATTTATTTAAAAATTCGAACCGTCCAAAATATTTTTGAACTACCAAAATGCGCAATTGATACCGTCACGTGATACCCTGTACGAACCCAAGTTTTTTTCCTTCGTGTGTGTTGTCCGTTTTCTAGAAAACGTCTCATTTCTTTAGACCAAGGAATGGTACGGCACTTTTATGGAGAAAGAAAAGTGAGGAATTGCTTGACCAAGCAATAGTACGACATTTTCATAGGATACTCTAGGGTTTAGGGTTATGGTGCACTTTCCTATTATAGAGTTTTAGTGGTTTAAGCACTTTCTTTGTTTGAGGAGTTTTTCGAGTTGTTTCATGATCCAAACAATCACAATGAAACTAAAATGTAATGAGTGTTTATCTAATCTAGTGGGAGATGCATTATGCACTTTCCTATTATACAGTATTTTGTTTTTGAACAAACATGTATTGAATTGTAAACGGCTCTTGTGTTGAGCATACATGTAGGGTGGACGAATTTGATGCCTTGATTTGTGTTGGAATTTACAAGATGAGGAGTTTTTTTTGGGGATTTCTGTGTTGCAATTCATGTGTTGGAATTTTGAAGGTTTACTGCTGCTGTTGTTTTGGAGTGCAGGACTTTTGCATTTTTCCCCAGAAAATTTCTCCCTAAAACAGTGCAAAACGACGTAGTTTCTTTTGTAGCAAAACGACGTCATTTTGCATTTTTTATTTTTCGCGCAACAATATCAAAACGGCGTCGTTCCATTTACGACAAATTGACATCGTTTTGATCGTTTTGGCTCTTTTTTTTCCTCCGCGTGAAGGCCGTCAAAAGACTCAAAACGGCATCATTTTTTGCTGCACAGCAGCATCCAGGGATGCCAATTGCTAAAAACTAATTTTCCATAAAAGTGCTAAAAGCTACTCCAATTTTCATAGTCATGCACTATTCATACACTATGAACACCCATCAATCTAGGTAATTTACCATTAAACACCTAATCCATTAGCTCACAACAAAATACACATGTTTAATAACAAAATTTTAGGAAAATAAATAGAGAAAAAATAATTTATTAGTATCGATATCTTGCTATCGCTTCCCTCTGAATGACAATCAACTTTATACCTCATAAATTAAGAACATATGTCCCAAAAGATCCGTGTGAATATATTCGCCATCCAATTTTCGACAATAAATAAGAGTGGATTCACGCGCCGGTTTAATTTTTACTCAAAATATAGAATTCACCGAAAATAATTGTGACGTCTTACGAATTTTTATATTATTTGGTCGAATTATTCATATAATAGTATGAAAATTTGTATTTATATGCATGACTAAGTTAATAACTTAGCAAAAAAAGAAGAAAATAATACTAGTAAATAGAGCTACTAGAGTTGAGCAATGCTTTCGCCCACAGTTGTTATTTCCAAGGATACTATTGAGTTGCTACTTTTTTCATTCATATAAGAAATTTGGGTCTTCGTATTTTTGTAATGCAACAAGTCCACATGTATAACAGTTTTATCTCCAACCGTTTACGGTCCTCTCACATACCTGTAGGACCCACAAACAATTATGGATCCCACATTGCCTTCAAATTGCCTTTTTTTTTTTTAACGTAATTTTTGCGTTTCACCTTTTGATTATTGTTGAGGCTCTATTTGCATATCTTATCCCACTCCGTCCCTTTTTAAGTGTGATTATTTCGCAAGTCCAAATTATTAAAGGGACATCATCATTACACATTTACATCAATTTTTACCTCCATTTTGCACCTTTCACATTAACTTTTATCTCCACTTTCCAAAATTATCATTCACTTTCACTCCTTAACTCTTTACCTACTACAGTAACTTTTCAAAAAAAGACAAAATAATTAATTGTACAAACTTTTATCCATTAACTTTTCAAAACACACACTTATTAAGGACAGTACAATAAAAAAAGGGACAGAGGGAGTAATAGCTCTTTTGTCTATCTATGAATTTCTACTTTCACCATAAAAAAATTACTGGAGTATATTTGGAAATGGGGTGGGTGTTGTGCACCGTGCTGTACCCTCGGATATTTGATTGTGTTTTGAACGGTCCGGATATGTCTTAATTTTTTACCGATAAACATAAATCAAAATTAAATTAAAATTGCCAAATGTATCCGGGCCGTTCAAAATATGATCGGGCAGCCGAGGGGTGCACACCAACCACCCCTGGTCCAGTATATTTTATCTTTACCATTTCTGTTGATGGGACCAGAAATGTCAACAAGGATTCTCCTTCTTCTTCTTCTGTTTTTGACAGAACACATTCTTAAAAATGAGGTTAACACTCACCACTCAAACCAAACTCTAACTGATTCCACATCTTAAGCAAAGGCCTGCTTGTTGCTCCTTTTTTTATGTTCTCACTCTAATAATTTAATGTGGGCAACCAAGTAATTACTCACATCATCCACTCTTAACCACCAAATCAACTACTACCCAAACAAAATATAAGCTAATCCCCCTCCTTAATTAATCCCTCTTATATCATATCCACTTCTAATTCACCCTTTTTCCTTATCCACCCAAAACCTTATCCACACGGCAAACGAGCCATGAGTATTGCCCCAAGAGAACCAAATAATCTCTCTTGCCAGTTGTAGATGGAGATCATACCTATAACTGGACATATATCGGTATCCGATAGCCGTTAACTCAAAAGCTTTTAGGTGCCAAACTGATAGTTGCTTCCTAAAACACATCCTAACCTAGATGACGAGGAGTGGGAATCCATAAATTTATGCTGCATAGTTATATACTGCACAGGAAAGAAGACAAAAAGTAAACTGTATTTGGCATCCTTTTAGTCCTACATGAGTGTACATAGTAAGTCGATATATTGTAGACGAAAAAAGACTTGAACATGCAGGAAAAAGCAGGAAAAAATAAAAAGAATATTTAGCGTCTTCCTACATGAATGGACATAGTATGTCGAACATATGCACCAAGCATCCAAACAACAGGTCTTATATAGCACAATGACTGCCATCAAACACAGTGCAATAATCCCAGATTACGAATCCTGCGATAAAATGACAGGCATTGTACCATAAGAGAGTGCCCCTATTTCTTTCCTTTTTTACTACTCATCTAGGGCAATATCAAAAGAGGTTGTTAACCATATGCTATAGACATCTTCAGAAAAAGACTAAAATTGGAGAAGAATTCGTCAATTAATATCTTTCTTCATAAACCCATCTCACCCCAAGAATACAAGTTCTCTCATTGATCCACTAATGAACTTCTTTAGGAGACAGCGAGACGCCTTTTCGCTGATGCTGGAAATTCAGAGGATTTTGCAAAGAACATCAAATTTTAGTTAGGTGGTCAAGCTCAAGATCGTTAGTTGTGATTGAGAAAGCACTTCAATGTGTCATTAAGACATATTGGGACGCAAGCAAATTCCATTACGTTGAGGAAAACCGAAGTAGATTCAGTTTGTCATTTCTTGAACCCAAAAAAAAAAAAAAAAAAAAGAGAAAAAAAAAGGTGACAAAGTCAGATGTATGGTTAACACCACATTTGGAGGCAAGCAAGTCCCATTATGAACTATATTGAAGAAAAGCAACGTAAATTACAGAAACAAGAACATAAACATGGCTGTCCACCATCCAAGCAATCAAAATTCCATTATTCCCTCCCCTCCCTGAAATTGCATAACCACATAAATTCCATTAGAAGACTCGAAAGAAGACCTATTAGAAGCTGAAGAGAACCACTGCTTTACCTTCTTTATTCTTTAGCAGTATTGCAAATGGCAGTAACCCCCTAGAGGACTTCACGAGCCCTTTGTGCAGCACGAACACTATTTAGTCACTCGAGGTCACAAAAGGCCATACTGGAATTGTATCTATCGCTCAACGTGCCCATCAGGCTCATAGTGTCTCGTGACCGAAACCAAGCTCTCTGTGCATAAAAGAACTTCTAACTTTGGTGGAGGAAAATTACCTTGTAGATGATACTCCTTTCTCTCTCGAGTATTAAGGTTATATGACATCGTCGTACCACAGCTTCTCTCCACAAGGAACTCACCATTTCGCCGGAATCCCAATGCCCGATCGATTCCATCCAAGGGTCCGATAGTGAACTTTTTAGTCCACGACACCTCAACATCATCTTCATTCATTACCCATATGCCAAAGCACCTTTCTGACCACGGATAAATAACCAGGGCAAGGGAATCATTCAAAACGGAAAGTTTCTTACCACTGTGCCAGTCAAACAAGAAAACTTCTGGAACCGGCATTTCTTTGAACACCTCATTGGTCATACTAAATGCCATAATCGCCGCACCACCAGCAAGGTAATGGTTGGCGTACCAGTAAAAATCCCCATTCCACGACGCAAATAAATCAAAACTACATAGGAAACCAGACTTGATGGGGGACTCAGCGGCAATTTCCCTCCAAGAATCAGAGCGCAAATCATATATTTCAACTGTTTCATCGACCCCCTTAGTGCTGAAATTCGAAGTAATCATGGCGAATCTAACCACCTTATAATCATTTGTAAAGGGATCAAACCCAAATCCTAAACTGCAAAAATGGTCATTTTTGTAAGGTTGCGGAAGTACCCTAAATTCTTTCATCGAAAGGTTGCATAGCACTATGGTGGAGATTAAAGAGAAATTGGCGAGACAAACGACGCCGTTACAAGAACCCAGGATTTGTAGTGATAAAATATCCAGACCCGTGGAAGATATATCTATATCTTCAACTGGGGTTTCGTTGGGGACAAGGGACAAGGCGACGCCGCCCTCGCCACCGTTGGGACACCGCTTAACGAGGAGGCAATCAGTGTTCTGGGCGACGGCAATGGCGGCAACGCGGTTTCGGTGTAGGTAAATAAAGCTAGGGCTTTGGATGAGAGCATACCAGTTTTTGCAGACTGACTTGAACTGAAGCAGGGTTTTCACAGGAAGCCTCCATAGAATCTCCATAACCAAATCTTCCGTTAGCTTATCGATCTCCATTTCAGTAGACGGTGCTTCGTCTCTCCTCTGGTAAAGTGGTACGTCGAGGACTCAAAGATTCATCAGATGTTGGGTTTTGCTTCTCGCCTCCTCAACTGCTGAGACTGAGACTTCATATATCGGGAAATTTTCAAAATACCCCCTGAAAGTTTCATAAAATACACATAGGAACCGAAATGTTCAAAAACTTTCACGTAAACACCTATGCTGTTAAACAACTCATCAATTTAGCCCCCGGAGTCACCCTTCGTCGAAAATCTTATTAGGATTTCCCTCATTCATTGTTGAAAGATTACGGACTCAGAAACATCTTCCCATCCAGGGAAATTAGGGTTGCTTTGTGGAAATCAAAGGAATTTCATGCTAGATTTGTGCTTCCAATTGCATGGAGTTTGAGGGAGAATTGTAGTGGATCCATCATTTTTTAGATACTATTGTCATTTTCCAGCTATCACTTTTTCATCCACCATTAAGCCATATTTCCAAATGGTGAATATCACCAAAGACACAAAATAGAGCAGCCCATAGAATTTTTTTTTTCTTTACCTTGTTCTCCTCGAGTTGTGTTTCCATTTTATTGAGCCTCATAAGCAGACTAGGAATAATATGGACCGATCCCTTGCCCATGGGTGGATCAGACCAGGAAAAGTCTTTTGCTTTCATTATTGAGGCAGGCCATGAACCTTTACCTTGGATTTCAATCGGTCCAAGACGTACGAATGACAAGTTTAGAGCCCCATGATATGCATAAGTTGTCCTCCAAGGTGCTTGAGCTTGAGATGTTGGTTGGGCTGTGCATGGTCTGGATTCTTAAGAATCCGGAGGAATTTGGACCGGACTGTGAGTCACAGTTTCAAGAAAATGCAATTTGTGTCCAGACTAGAAGTCCTTCGGTCCGATTCTGAACCAATCCGCGAGGCACACTTCAGTTCCAGTTTTTATCCATGGGTTACATATAAATTTCATATTCCTAATAATGCCCCAAAAAAAACTCATTGAAACTCATTCCTCATTCCTCATTCCTAATTCCAGATTAAACATCCACCAAATTCGAGATTCCAACCAAAGACAATCTTACCCCTTGCTTTTTACCCTTTTTCCCTTTTCGATCGGACTTGACTTTACCTCTTGGCTCTTGGATATTTGTTGAGTCCGACTGATGGTCTACCAATTAGTGCACACCAAATGTATACTGTGTTGTATGAGATGATACATTTCAGGATTTCACAAATAATCGGAGCCGATCAAATTATTTATGATTAGTGAAAAAATCAGCTCTGTCGGATATTTCTTCTTCGCTGAATTTTCTGATAGAACTGATTTTTTAAAAGGTTCCTTAAAAAACATTTTAGACAAATTGAGTAGCTTCGATCATCCTTAGGAGTTAGATCCATTCGTTTCCCAAAAAATGTCTCACTCCTTTAGGCCAAGGAATCCCAACTAGCTAACGTCCAAAGGACGTACTTACTATGCGATCGTGAAGGTGTTTACACCTCTTCTTAGGGTGGGTTTTCCGTCAGATAAAATGAGGTGATTTTATCACAATTTCACCTCATTTGATAAAATGAGGCATTTGATAAAATGAGTCTACTGTAGAAGAGGGAAGGACAGAAGAAGAAATTACGGCTTTACCCCTAGATTCATTTGAAATATTCATTTTTATTATAAATGGTGGGGCCCCTTAAAGAAAGGAAGGGTAAAATGGTAAATGATGTATTGGATGGTGATTTAATCACACTTGGATTTTATCTAATGAGAAAGAGAGTGATTTTACCAAGTGCGTGATTTTATGAGAAATCCCATAAAATCTAACGGAAAACTCGGCCTTAACCCCTCTCCGGCAATCGTCATCCAAAAAAATAAGGAAGAAAAGGAAAGGAAGAACTGGAAGTACCCAAACACAGTGAGGGGAAATGGAATGGACACTTTCTAACTGAGGATCTGGGTGGGAAAATCGAGCAAGATGGCAAAAGGATCTGGTTCACCTAATTCACCACCTTTTACGTGAACAAATGACTGAAGATCTCAACCATAACGCAGCTTGCATGAGACAATACGGACATAAACAATGGTTGAAAATAACTGAACAATTTTACAGTATTTTTCCTCCTTGCACATTTAAAGAAAAAGGCAACTCCAAGATACGGAAGAGGTGACTTGTGAAACCTGAAACATATCCACGCACCAAACGTTCCTTCTCAACGCTTTTGGATCATATGGTTCATTAAGTTGTTGAGCACCGTCATTGCCTAGGAGGACACCCCCATATCAGGGTCGACTTGCTTCAGCACTCTGTACACCCATATCGAGTAACTGACTAAAACTATGGAAGGTAAAGGAAAGCGGCTAATATAGCGTCTCCAGTCACCTAGATGATCCAGCTACAACTTAGTCTAGTTAATTGGTAGGAAATGGCACTACTTAACCTTTGACTTACCTTGAGAGGTTGCAAGATCGAACTTCAGGAAGGCCAAACATTGTAAACTATTTGGGGTTGCGACCACTAGAGGGTTATCCCGTGGTTAACCTCGATGACCAAGATTAATGGAGAATTCGATGCCTGTAAATTGGTCCGGAATGGACACCCCATTTCAATTAAATTGTGTTATTCTTAAGATTTTCGTTGGTTGCAAGAAAACGAAACACTCTCCCTCCAGAATTGTGTGGAGCCTATATAAATCCATTTTTAGTGAAGAATACTCTTATCATTAAAATGGTTTTAACCTTCTTGGGTATTGTAATTCTGGTCGTCTTCTTTCTTTATTGGCTGAACCCTTTGGTCCTCTGTGTCTTCTTCCATTTCTCGTTGCTCTTCTTTTTGTGCTTTGTCTCATGTTTCCCCATCCTCGCGATCTTGTAAGATCCCATTAGGATGATCCGATAGTGTAAGACATGACTGAATAAATGGTTGGGAGACAATGAATGAGATAGATAGTGTAAGATCCCATTAGGATGATCCGAACTGCTTATTTTAAAAAAAAAAAACATTTCTTAAAAGTTTCTATAAAAAATAAACTCGAATATCGATATAGACTTTTTCAGAATTTGTAGTCCGGAATTGAGTGGTTCGCCCTACGAATTCTGATTATTTTTTTTTTACTCTTATTTGATTGAACTGATTTTGTAAATGAATTTTACAAAATTAGTTGTGCAAAAATTTGTAAGTCGCTTTTCTTTTTGTAGCCTTTATCAATATTAGATTGAGCCTTGGATGGAGCCAGGGGGTGGCTAGTAGGGGCAGTCGCCCCCCCTACAATTTTAAAAAGTCATGCTATTACATTGGAAAAAAATATAATATATCATCAAACTATATAGTCTCGTCCGCCCTCCATTTTTCCGTTTAAAAAAAATTCTCACAGCTTTAATATTTTTCGAGCTAAAACATCTTTGTACCAAAATTGGTCTTAATGAGGTTTGATTACAATCATTTTAAACAAAATAAGGCCCAAAATTTATAACCCAATCTACGTAGCCCGATCACTTATAAAAACTAAGGCCGATTGAAATTTTGGAAGCCCAAAACTCTTTACTGATTTTAGTAGATAGGATTAGACAAACATTAATACTTTTGCAATCTAAGTTGATATAAGAAACATGCTTAGTTTCATATGTATTGGTGTTATTATGTATTTTTTGGTGTTGGTAAAAATTCAAATCATTCTCTCTTTATTTTAATTTTTTTGATTGTACATGTCCCCTACACAAATATCCTGGCTCCGTCCTTGGATTGAGCTCATTTTTTACAGGTACCCAAATAAAAACATTTTAAGAAAAACTCGCGATTTGAATCATCTTTGCGGGACCCGAAATAGGCCCCACAAAATATCAATAACATCATATTGGGTACCAAATATGGAACAAGAGAGTAGGAACGGGACCGACCTAGTTTCAAGGGTCAGTAAGGGCTGCTAACCCATGTGCAAGTGAGGGGTAGTGTTCGGGATTGTGTTCCTAAAATTTGGTTTTTCTTTTTGGCCCATTCCAGCACTTACAGACCAAACACAACCTCCACCATCACCTAGTGAGCTTGCAATCTTAAGCACCTCTCTACTCAATCCAGCAGCCGCCCCTCTCAAAAGTTCAGCACTCCAATATAACAAAGCAACAGGGATCAGACAGACTAGTCTCACAACCTTCATGCAAAGCCTTAGTTACAAAAAAAATGTGATTAGACATAGCAGAATCCAAGGAGTACTTATTCCCACAGGCCACATACATTAACACGGCACCATTCCGGGCACAGGAGATGACCCACAACACACGCAGAGAATCCCATAGAGCTTTTTTTTATCAGGAGTCTCGTTACTTCAGGAAAGGGAATGGTAATCCCTACTAGCTAAGGTCGAATGGACGTGCTTAGTATGCGATGTGATGGTGTTTACACCTTTTCTTAACCTTCCTAGTAATCGTCATGCATGAAAACGGAAAAGGAAGAAGTGGAAATACCTTATTACAGCTGGGAGGAAATGAAAAAGAAACTTATTCACTCAGGATCTGAATGATATAATGGAGCAAGATGGAAAGAGGACATGGTTCATGACCAGATTCAAGACCATTTCTATGAAAGAAACAATGTTTGAACAAAAGACTAAAGATCTAAATAATACGCAGCTTGAGACTATGTTGAAAGAAACAAAAGTTAAAAATAACTGGACAATTTCACAGTACTTTGCGTCCCTACGCATTTAAAGAACAAAGCAACTCCAGGATATTTCAACCTGAAAGAAGAGACATATGAAATTGGAAATGTATGGACACGCCAAAACGAACCATCAATTCGAAGCTTTGGGGACTCCATCAATTGTATGCTGCATAATGTAGAGGAAAGAAGATGTGCAGGTAAAAAGAGAACTGTCTGGCATTCTTGTACATGAATGGACAGGGGAAGTCGAACATATGCATCAAACATAACAAACACAGCTATTATATTACATAAAGACTGCCGGATTACACCAACCGCAGGTTACATGAATCCCAAAAAATAAAAGAAAAAGAAAACCTAGTATTAATAAACCATTAATCAATGTAATGGTATGATTAAGACCATATTTTGAGACACACAAATCCCATTATGCATAGGTATTAAGAAAACACAAGCAAACTCAAGAAACAAGATAATAAACATGGTTGTCCATCGAGCAAGCCATGAAACTCGAACCTTTCCCTCCACTGCACATATGGCCTACCGGAAGAAATTGCCACAGAAGATTGTCAAGGAGACCTCTAAGAAGCTAAGGAAGCACTCATTTACCTCCTCCTTCCTTAAACAGTGCAGTACAAAATGTACTTGTAACCACCTGAGGTTTACATAATGGAGTTAATTGTGTGACTCAATGTGTCCATCATGCTCATCTCTTGACTGAAACCAAGCTCTCAGTGTATGGAAGAACTTGTAAATTTGGTGGAGGAGCATGAATATGATCTTGTACTTGGTCATGGACTTGATACTCCTTTATTTTTCGAGAATAAAGGTTGTACGACATCATCCGTCCATAGCCGTTCTCCACAAGGAACTCACCGTTTAGCCGAAACCCCAATGCCCAATCAAGACCCTGGAATGGTCCGATAGTGAACTTTTTAGTCCACGGCAAATCAACATCCTCTTCATTAAATACCCATATGTCAAAGGACTTCTGCCGCGGAAACTCCTCAGGTGGAAACAAAAATGGATTTGACCACCCCTGCGGATAAGTAACCATGGCAAGGGAATTGTTCAAAACGGAAAGTTTAATTTCACTGATCTGGTTTGGCAAACAAACTTCTGGCACGGAAATCTTTTCGAACTCCTCGTCGGACATACTAAATGCCATAATTACTGCACCACAACAATGTTGAAGTGCACCACGATCATGCATATAGTAGGGGTACCAGAAACAATCCCCATTCCACGATACATACGAATCAGAAAAATAATGCAAACCGAAATCAACAGGGGATTTTGTGTCAACTACCCTCCAAGAATCTGTAGTCAAGTCATACATTTCAACCGCTTTATCAATGTCGGTAATGCCGGTAATGGGTAACTCTGTACTCTGCATGCCGAATCTAACCACTTTATAATCATCTGTAAAGGGATCGTACCCAAATCCCAAATAGCTGATATGGTCATTTTTGTAAGAGGGCTGAGGAAGTACCCTAAATTCTTTCATTGAAGGGTTCCATAGCACAATAGAGGAATTAAAATCAGAGGCGGTGAGACAAACGACCCCGTTGCAAGACCCCAAGATTTCCAGATCTTTATTATCCAAACCAGTGGAAGATATATCTATATCTTCAACTGGGGTTTCGTTGGGGACAAAGGACAAGGTGAATCCGCCCTCGCCGCCGCTGATAAATCGCTTAACGAGGAGGCAGTCGGTGTTTTCGGCAGCGGCGATGGAGGCGGCGCGCTCGTGGTGGAGGTCAATAAAGTAAGAGCTTTGGAGGAGATCATACCAGTTTTTGCAGACTGACTTGAGTTGAAGTAAGGATTTCACCGGAAGTCTACAAAGAATCTCTATGAGCAATTCATCGGATAGATTTCCGATCTCCATTTGATTTGACGGTGCGGGGATTGAAGCAATCGATTGTTGTTTCAGGGCTTTTCTCCCTCCCTCTCCCTCTCTCCTCTCATTCATCTCTCAAGTGATCTGTATAACCCACAGTCGATTGCCTACTTGATTACTCTCGTGGTGACAGATTATCCCAGTTGAGACAATTCTCATTTATACTTGATTGGGAGACAATGGATAATGTTTGATAGAAGTAAATTAGGTGCTAATAGTTGAGTGTTTGTAATTTTTTTTAAGCTCAAAAATTGTTTGATAAACATATTAGGGAGAATAATTAAGGGTAATTAAGGGTACAATTCGAAAAATTTACTTGTTTCCATTCTAGTTGATTTGAATCATTATGTTTACATCCTGAAATTTAAATAAATTCCAAAACACTCTTTCTCTCTCCTAATTTAATATTTCTCTCTCCAAATCCTCCTAATTTATTTCAAATCTCTCATAATTTATCTCAATCTCTCTCTCCTATCTTTCAAATTATTTTCTTTCCTAATTTTTTTTAATTCATTCTTTATCCTAACTTCTTTCCCAAATCAAGAAAACTACACAAATAAATATTAAAAAAATGAAAAATTCCATTTGACAACAAACATAGAAAATATGATAAATTAATGAACCTTCTTAGACTATGCAAAAAGAAATGATAATTAAAGACGAAAAATACGAAAATCATGTGAAAACATCCAGCCCTCTTGGACTAAGGCAAACCAAATCCAAGATAACAATCAGCACAGTTGGAGATCAAAAAAACCAGTCAACTGAACAAAAATACCAAAAAAAATCCACTCTAAGGAAGCGTAACTCATGAACCACGCTGGTACTTCTGCTGGTGTGGGCTCCCACTGGCATGCGGAGCTTCAGACGTCGTACAAATCTATGGAACCGCAAACTTCGGCAAAATCGATTACACCACAATCCACAACGAGCAAGAAACCACTTCCCAGAGCAAATTGAGTTTTTTTTCGAGACATCCCTTAAACTATCACCCATTTCTCTACTTCATACCTGAACTTTCAAAATCCTTTATGTAGTCCCTGAAGTACTTACTTGAAGTGCATGTGGTCCTTTTTTTTTAACACCGTTAGTTTTATGGATGGAAAATGCTCTGTGTGCGGGTCAGAGGGGATTATTGTCCCAAACCCAAGGGTAAAAACGTCCTCTCCTTTACTTGCACCAATTGGCGCCACTACTCTCTCTGCCCAATCCATATGAACCAGAGAACTTAGGCTTGGAAAAAAAATAGAGCAATAAAACAGACCTCTCTCTCTCATGGAAGATCGTGGCTGCCATGAAGACTCTGAGAGTGGTGGTACAGAGAGAAGCCACGACGGATCAGTTGTAGCATGTGATTTGGTCTTACCTTTGCAAGATAAGCCTTAAATCACAAAATTAGAATCCAAATAACAAATACCATGGGCATTCTCATATTCACTGAGTATACTTAGAACAAGGAATTGAAGAACTCCAATTCCAAAGTGACCAGCCACTTAAATCGGGAAAATTTCAAGAATTTGTTTACACTTTACACCATGAATTTGTAGATCTAGGAATTTATTTATTTGAAATACTAACCTAGTGTTTGAATTTAATTACTCCATATTCTTATGTGAAAAACTAAAGTGGGATGGTGAATCCCCAAAAGACGAAACCGTAAGGATCAGGAAACTACTTGAGAAATGCGGCTCAGTTGGGGATGCAAATGTCTTCTACTGGTTCCAGAACTGGAAGTCCCGCCGCCGGCAAGGCCAACAGATTCACGAGGCCGCAGTTGGTGACCGGAGATGAGGTCGCCTGAGGTGGGTTCGCCAGAGTAGGGAAGGGAGTCGGTTGGTGCGTGTGAGCATTGTGAGGGTAGGGAGAGAGGGAGGGGGGGTGAGGAAATGACATTTTTAACCTTGGGTTTGGGACAATAATCCCCTGTGACGCGCACACAGAGTATTTTCCGTCCATAAAACTAACGGTGTTAAAAAAAAGGACCAGATGCACTAAGTAGTTCAGGGACTACATAAAGGATTTTGAAAGTTCAGGTACGAAGTAGAGGTGATAGTTTAAGGGATGTTTCGAAAAAAAACTCAAGCAAATTAACCCATGAAACACAGACTATCCAAACAAACTAGGAATGAAAAATAACGGGAACAAAAATACACAAAAAAACCAACTGAACTCAAACCTAGACAAAACTATAGCAAGAAACGATTTACACAAACACTGAGCCAAAACCGAGTAAGAGATGAGTCCCTTCCCTGGAGAATACCAAACACCGGATTGCAGACCTGCCGCCAAAGAGGCTGGAAACATTATTAAGGAGAAGTGATGGAGGAGGATGGAGGAAGAAGGGGCAGAGGAGCACGGATGGGTCGCAAGGACGAGGAGGCGAGGAAAGGGAGGTTGGGCGACTAGAGAAGAAAACGGGGAGGTGGGTCTAAAGAGGCAGCAACCCCACCCCCCCAGGAGAGCCGATCTCGGAGGCGGAGGGTGGAGTAAGGGGGAGGTTGGAAAAGGGAGGGAAAGAAAGGGAAAGTGCGGCGGAAAGCTAGGAGCAAACCCTGGGGAGTCTTTAGAGAGAGAAACTCCCACAAACGGGAGAGATTTTGCTACAAGAAGCTGAAATTTATTACACATTGGGATTCAACCTTCCATTTTTTGAAATTTTCATAATTTCCTTTTAAATTACTGATAGTACACATTGGGATTCAACCTTCCATTTTTATATACCCAAATGAACCACGATTATAATGTTGAACCACCAAAGTGGTAAATTAATAAACCATGTTTATTGTAACAAATCACCAAACATGGTAAATCAATAAATCATGTTTACTTTATGAAATCACCTTCCATTTATTTATACGCAAATGAACCATGAATGTCATGTTAAATCACCGAAGTGGTAAAACAATAAACCATGTTTATTATAACAAATTACCCAATGTGGTAACACAATAAATCATTTTTATTGAAACAAATCACCAAATATGACTTGTGAAAACCCTTACTGTGTTGATATAGTTCATAGCCACAACCATAGTGATGGCGGATGGCAGCGTCATTGGAGAAGGAGAGATAGTGGGCGGCATCATTGGAGTGGCGACGATGTGGCGGTACTCATTGGATCAGCTTGGTGAGAATAATCGTAGGTCAGGTGGATGCATCGGGCGGCGGATTCCAGAGGAACAGGGGTGGTGAATGATAAAAAAACACTAACTTAACTTGTCTCCAACTAATTAAAGCCTTGTTCCAGGGTGGATTTGGCTTCAACCTTCCTTCATGGGGATCTTCCTTATGGAAGAGATGATTAAGATCTTTGCCCACTCACAGAATAAGAAAGAGAGGCAGATAGAAGAATGAATATGTACGAACAAATCATTTGATCTGACCTAGATACATAGTATGTGACAAACATGGTTTTGCACAAACAAATCCCTTTAAAATAGGAAGTGATTGATTCAGTAATTAAGGAAAATTATCCCATTGAAATAGGAAGAGATATAACTGCCTGTGTATAATTAAGTACTACGAAAATACTTAATATGGGCATAATGGTCCGATTATCCTTTTTTTGGATGTAATCATAAGTATTCAAACTCTATAGGATGGAATCATAAGGATATTATTGCTACATGATGCCTAATTAAAATTCTCAACATATTAAGCACTGAATTAAAGTAAATAACAAATTAATTTTAATTCCATTAGTTATAGTGACTCTCTAAAACTTTTACTAATGGGCACCATGAATATGTAGTAGTGGTAGAGTGGTGATTCTTGTGGCCAAAGGATGGTTGTGGAGTGGTGATTGTCATAGCCTAAGGATGGTGTTTTGGAGTGGTGATTGTGGCGGCGGTGGCGGTCCTGGTGGGGAGGGTTGGTGGTGCTCGCGGTGGTAAAGTGTTCGCGGTGGAATGCTGGTGGTAGCAGTGGTGGTGGGGGTGGTGAAATGATTGTGGTGGTGGTGGTGGTAAGAGAGTGGTGGCGTCATAGTGGTGGGAGTGGAGTGATGGTGGGAATGGTACTAGTTTGTGGTGATGGACTAATGGTGGTGGAGGCTGCAGAAGAGTAAACAGGGGCGGCTCCACCCTTTAGCAAGGGTGGTCACTTGAACACTTCAAAAAAGAATTAGTTTTAGAATAAATATAATATAAATAGTTTTGTTAGCCCTTTATAAACACTCAATCTAAAACTATTTGAACACCCAGCCCAAAACTATTTGAACATCTGGCCCAAAAAAAAAAATTTCACAAATCAATCCAATACAAACAACTCTACTAATGCCCCTGGGCGGCTGCATAGCTTCCCCACATATGGTCAATTAAACATCCTAAAGTTTTATATTTATTATATTACAGGTAGTTATTTTACCTCGGGTTTTGTTTGAGCACCTAGTCAAATACCATGAACACCTATCAATCCAGGTAATTCACTATTAAACACCTAATACATTAGCTCAAAAAAAAATACAAACGTGTAATAACAAAATTTAGAAAAATAGAGAGAGAATAATATATTGGTATCAATATCTTGCTATCTCTTCAATCTGAACGACAATCAACTTTATATCTATTAAGAACATATGTCCAAAAAGATCTGTGGAAACATATTCGCCACCCCGTGGGACTCACTCCGGAGGAATCTGAGAGGGTGTTGTGTAGTTGTCAGGACCGCACCGACATCGTTCCGATGATCGGAGACATCCACCGCGTAGAGCTCGTCGAGTCCTAGTATAGTATCAAAAATCCACTCGATCGAATATCGTTAAGTGCCTCATCGGAACACATATAACTTGCAAAAAATCGAAACACATATAATTTAAAATACTGGATAAAAACCATTAAACCCATTTTTTAAAGTCTCTCTCCAAGTTCTGGTCCCAATCTTCACTCATTTGCCTACTGCCTTGGTACTGTCCAATACGTATAACTACCGTACGGTGGTCATTTAGCAGTTCTTGGTTCTGTTTTGTATGAGTTGCTTATTCTCGTCACTTCATTATCCTCACAAGTTTGTCAAATATGTTAGTATAGATCCCCGTTATTTACTGTTATCCCCACTTATGTGAATAAAGTTAAACAATAAAATCTTTTCTAAATCCCACAAGCATTGAATATAGATCGATCCTTTATCGGGTGAGGGAGTGCTTTAAAACTCTTCCCCTCTTGTAACCTGGCTTCCGAATCCAAAGAATACTTTGTCTTCGATGGATCAAATTCTTTTTCAAATCAAGAGGCACGAGAGTCTTTCAAATTTTTAATGGTTTATTGGGTAATTAATCATTTTTTAAAATAAAAATCCGGGTGGTGACTCCAAATCAATTATACAAAAAAAGCGCTGGGGGCATGTCCACACCCTATCCCTAGGGTTTCAGCTTATATACTAAACCATGATTAAATATTTAGTCTATAATTTTTTTATCACAGATGTAGAAAAATTGAGATTTTGTCAATATTTTTTAGTGTGATCTTTATGCTTTTTAGTAGTGCTAGAATTGAATATTAAGCCTCTTTAACCGAAATCCACAACTACTATCTAAATAGAATTTTCCAGTTTTGCTAATTGGATTTGTTTACACAACTGCGTTTTGCCAAAAGTAATTTATTTGCATATCGGTGTTTTGCCAAAATTAGAATACGAAAGTGAAGCAAAAAGTCAGGTGCTTGACACCGAGAAATCATTGAAAAAGGACCCGTCGGGTGCTTGTTACCGAGCTATCACTGGGAAAAAAACCCGACATGTGATTGTTACTGAGAAATCACTTGAAAATCACCCGCCGGGTGCTTGTTACCAAGCTATCACTGGAGAAAAGATCCATCGGGTACTTGTTACCGAGCAATCATTGGAAAAAAGACCCGACGGGTGCTTGTTACCGAGAAATCATTGAAAAAGGACCTAACGGGTGATTGTTACCAAGCAATCACTAGAAAAATGACCCGATGGGTGCTTGTGAACGTGCAATCACTTGAAAAATCACCCGACGTGTGCTTGTTACCAAGCTATCACTGGAAAAAAGACCCGACGGGTGATTGTTTCACTAGAAAAATGACCCGACGGGTGCTTGTTACCAAGCTATCACTGGAAAAAAGACCCGTCGGGTGCTTGATGAAAGTTCATATCCAAGGCAGATTCTGACTGTCCAGAACCATAGCCGAAACTTCTCACACGCTCAAATAAACAAGCTGTGCATTATCACTTTCAAGCTGCACATTCTGGCAAAGAGGCAAGCTTCTATGAGGGCATAGGCCTCTGCAGGGAAAGCCAAAGATGCTGAGATTTTTAAATCTCCTTCCATCAAGAAGATGATCAAAAAACAAAAAAAGAGAAGCCGCCGCACCATCCCCTTTGGATGATCATTGAAGTCTCCGAGAATGATGCCGCCCCATCCCCCTTTGGAAGAGACCTTTGTAGAAGCATCACTGTTGATCTTGAGCAAGCTCGGAGAACGGGGAGTCCAATGATGAACCACGAGACTGGTTCAACATGTTTTTTTTAGTGTTCATGATAATAGCCTGAGCATCTTTGTCGATTGCTGAATCTCCATTTAAGAAGACCAACATTGCAATTACCAAATTCTCATAGGAAAAAGAAACACAATCACCATAATATGTGATCAATTGGTTCATTTCTGGACCCACTCAGCAGTGTAATGTAATCACAAATATCAATAACTTCAACTTCTTCTTTAAGTTTCATACGAAAGGGGGAAAACGTTATCAGAAATTCTGTGAATTCTGATTTGATGCACCCTTAAGGAGTTTCAAAGAATAAATCTTGTTCTACAGGATACGGTGGCCATCGTTGCAGCTTCACCACTCGAAGTCTGTTTATCTGCTTGAATGTGCCGATGTGATAACATATGTACATTTGATAGCTTATTGTCATGCCACTAAAACATCAAGCAGATAAACAAATCCACAGGTTAGGCAAATGCCCATGCCTAAGACCACATCCTGACCTAAACTGATCAAAACGGATATCAACTTGGAGAGTTATCAAGAGTTACAAAAATAAAATAAATAAAACTACTTGTAAGAAAAATGAGAAATCAACAAAAGTAGAAGTGAAGAAGAAACAAAAATGCTCAAGACTTTGAGTAAACTTACGCACAACCTTACAACCAAGCTATACGACAAACTTAATGGCTGCCTTCATGACCTATAAGAATAGAACATTAAGAACTATGTAAAACCAAACTAATTGGACACCAATACGTGATCTCCGGCAAGATGTCGTGCTTCATAAGACAAATAAAGCACGTGAAATGACATAAGGGTGCTATTTGGGGCCAAAAGCAAAGTATCAACAATCACATATCTAATTTGTAAACTCAAATCTAAGACAATACACGCAGCAAACTTAAACAATTCAACAAAAAAACTGCAGATTCTAGCAAACATCCTTTGAACGCAGCCGCCCTCTCAGAAGTTCAGCACTCCATGCCCCACCCATCTATAACAAAGCAACAGGGATGAGACAGACTAGTCTCATAACCTTCATGCACTTAGTTATTACAAAATGTGATTAGACACCATCAACCATTTCTGTCATTGAAGTATTCCCCCAAAATGCAAAGGCTTGACACAGCAGAATCCAAGGTGTACTTATTCCCACACACTGGCACCTTTCCTGGCACAGGAGATGACCCAAAACACACACTGCATCACATAAGAGCTTTTTTTTTTATCAGGGTCACATTACTTCGGGCCAGGGAATGGTACCACCTACTAGCTAACTATAAATGGACGTGCTTAGTATGCGATGTGAAGGTGTTTACACCTTTTCTTAACCTCCCCATTAATCGTCATGCATGAAAATGGAAAAGGAAGAAGTGGAAATAGCCAAACACAGCTGGGAAGAAATGAAAAAGAAACTTATTCTTTCAGGAACTGGATGGGATAATGGAGCAAGATGGCAAGACGACATGTTTCAAGACCAGATTCAATGCCTTTTACAAGAAAGAAACAAAGTTTGAACAAAAGACTAAAGATCTCAATAATACACAGCTTGGGACTATGTTGAAAGAAACAATAGTTAAAAATATCTGATCAATTTCACAGTACTTTGCCTCCCTATGCATTCAAAGAAAAAAGCAACTCCAGGATATTTCAATCTGAAAGAAGCGACATATGAAATTGGAAATGTATGCACTCGCCAAAACGAACCATGATCAGCTGGAAGCTTTTGGGACTCCATCAATTGTATGCTGCATAATGTATAATGTGGAGGAAAGAAGACGTACAGGTAAAAAGACAACTGTCTTTGGCATTCTTGTACATGAATGGACAGGGAAAGTCGAACATATGCACCAAACATAACAAACACAGCTATTATATTACACAGACTGCCGGATTACACAAACCGCAAGTTACATGAACCCCAAAACATAAAAGAAAAAGCAAACCCAGTACTAATAAACCATTAATCAATGTAATGGTCTGATTAAGACCATATTTTGAGACATGCAAATCCCACAATATATATGTAAGTTTACACAAGCAAACTCAAGAACTCACCGTGCTCATCTCTTGACAGAAACCAAGCTCTCGGTGTATAGAAGAACTTGTAAATTTGGTGGTGGAGCCCGTGGAGGATGATCTCGTACTTGGTCATGGACTTGATACTCCTTTCTTTCTCGAGTATAAAGGTTGTACGACATCATCTGTCCATAGCCGTTCTCCACAAGGAACTCACTGTTCAGCCGAAACCCCAATGCCCAGTCAAGTCCCTGTAACGGTCCGATAGTGAACTTTTTAGTCCACGACATCTCAACATCCTCTTCATTCAGTACCCATATGTGAAAGCACTTCTGCAGCGAAAACTCCTCAGGTGCAAACAAAAATGGATTTGACCACCCCTTCGGATAAATAACCATGGCAAGGGAATCGTTCAAAACAAAAAGTTTATTTTCACTATGGTGGTCTGACAAGCAAACTTCTGGCACGGGCATCTCTTCAAACACCTCGTCGGACATACTAAATGTGATGATTATTGCACCAGTACCATGTTGATCTGCACCACGAATATGTCGGTGGTAGGTTTGAGGGCAGGCGTACCAGAAAAAATCTCCATTCCACGATACGTTCGAATCATGAAAACAATGGACACAGGAAACAGGGGATTCCGTGTCAACTACCCTCCAAGAATCTGTACTCAAGTCATACATTTCAACCGCTTCATCAATGGGCTTCATGGGTAAATCATTACTCATCATGCCAAACCTAACCACTTTATAATCATCTTTATAGGGATCATACCCAAATCCCCAATTGCTCATATGGTCATTTTTGTATGAGGGCTGAGGAAGTACCCTAAATTCTTTCATTGAAGGGTTCCATAGCACAGTAGATGAATTAAAACCGGATACGGTGAGACAAACGACCCCGTTACAAGGTCCTAAGATTCGCAGACGTTTCATATCTAGACCAGTGGAAGATATATCTATATCTTCAACTGGGGTTTCGTTGGGGACAAAGGACAAGGTGAATCCGCCCTCGCCACCGCTGAGAAATCGCTTAACGAGGAGGCAGTCAGTGTTCTCAGCAGCGGCGATAGAGGCGGCGCGATCGTGGTGGAGGTTAATAAAGTAAGGGCTTCGGAGGAGATCATACCAGTTTTTGCAGACTGACTTGAGTTGAAGTAAGGATTTCACCGGAAGTCTCCACAGAATCTCTATGAGCAATTCATCGGATAGATTTTCGATCTCCATTTGATTTGACGGTGCAGGGATTGAAGCAGTCGATTGTTGTTTTAGGGCTTTTCTCCCTTCCTCTTCCTCTCTCCGCTCAGTCATCTCTCGAGTGATCTGTGAACCCACTGTCGGTAATTACACCATCCGTTTTAAGCGTTTTGCATTTACTTCTTGCTTCTGTGTACGTAAGTAGAGTACAATTATTCAGTGCTTCCGGACGTGGCGTTGCCTGCTTGTCAATTATTTACGTGGTGACAGATTATTCGGTTCGGTTGAGACAATTATTATGGGCAAATTACAGGACACAGTGGCCCTAGGGGCAAAATATTGCCGTTTCATGGTGTACCTTTTCGGAATTACTCCCACGTGGGAAGGAAAAGAATATTTCCCAAAACATGGCATGACAAATGTGGAAGGACACCATTGCCCCTCACTAAATTTGACGCCCCAAACCACCCCTTTCTACCAACGTCTTCCAAAATCACGTTAAGTCCCCAAATTTGAAACCCAGATGCGTCTCCCTCTCCCCTCTCTCTCTCTCACTTCATCTCTCTCACAACCCGACTCGTGAGTCGGTAGGGTTTGTTTGTGAGACTTGCGGCCAAACATTGACGGAGTTCGAGGAACAGTAGAAGACAGCAATGATTTGGAACTGATATTGTGGATTTTTAACCTATCGACGAGGTTCCAACTGATCGACGAGCTTGGAAATTGGAAAAGGTTCTCTCTCTCTCTCTCTCTCTCTCTCTCTCTCCTCTCTCTTGTCTCTGAACTGTGTTCAATTTGTTGAATTTGGGGATTTATGCTTGAAAATTAGGGTTCCATATTGACTGTTGGATTATTGTAGTTTGGTAAAATTTTGTTCCATATTATTTGCTACTTTGGCTCTCATAACAACAGTGCAGTACAACACTTTGCATAGCAAATCGTTATCTTCATTTGGGTTTTGAAGAAACATACGTTATATGCAACTTGGTGGGATAATTTGTCAGTGTTGTACACATTTGCATGGGTTGGGTTTATATTTTGAAAAAATTGTGCATGAAACTAGGGCTTTGTAGTGATTGCATCGGTATTAGTTTGCGTAGTGGACCAGTGGTCCCATATTTCCATTACCATTAAAAAAAAGCTGGCATTATAGTTTGTGTTGTGGTCCCATTTTTCCATTAGCAACTCATAAATATGTTTTGTGTGTTGTGGTCCCATTGCCCTTAGTACATTGTGGGTTTTTTATTTGTTCGGTGTTTGGATAAATATCTTGGTGGGTCTTTGATTATGTGAAGAAATGGAGCGAATTACTCTCATTCCACATTGTGTTGTTGAACTTTTCAATCTTATTTGCGTGTTGAGCGAACCCTCATTGGACGTTGTGTTATTGGTTCACACCCACTATTGAATAATTTCATTTGACTTGCAGTGCCAAACAACCTCATTTGACTATGGGCTATATACCCGTTGGAATTTAGTTAGTACATGAAGGTACGTTGTTTTCCTTATTGTTTTGTTTGGAAGATGCAATAATATGGTGTCATATTTCATTAACTATGCATTAAGAAAGGATATACATATAGAATTGGGGAATCTGAGTATCATATGATGCCACAGCAAAATGTAGGAAGCGCATATGCCACCGTTTTAAGATATTATATTCGGTATTTAGTTGATGTATTTTTTAAGATAATTCAGATATCACTTGTACAAAGTAGAAATAGGTGATTTCATGTACTGAAAGTGAGTTGTAAGTGAAGACACCTCCCCGCCAAGATCAAACTTTGCTATATCCGGGGGATTCTCTCATCAATTGTTCACAACCCACCCACCGGCTCCCATTTCCTTCTCGATGTCTCAGCTCTCTATACCCCTATATTCCGTGTAGCCATGTGACTAAGTGTAGCGTTATAACAAGAAATATGACCACAACCCAACTCAAGGTGACACTTTTGTATTAGAGTTGTGCTTGGGTAAAAAAGAAGCACCTGAATTGAATCCCACAGCGGTAGATTCATTGCACAAGCTTACACTGCCCATAATTGCATGTTTCCTATTAGTTGTTGCCCCTATATGTGTATGTTAGCATTAAAAAGAGAGCGAGATTGTTAGTAGTGGCAACGGTCAATTCCTAAAACTATCATATATGGTAGCCAACAAAACTCTCGTATAAGTCAAAGAAACAAATATAGGAAAGCAAAACCAAAAAGCTGGGATCATAGCCAAAAAGTGCATTTTTTTTCATTTGATCTGAGTTCTGCTGAGTCTCATGTTTATGTTTTTTCTCATTCATCCTTATTTTAGCGGGCCATGTTGTTCATGGTCGGTTTAATTGCTTGTAGTTGGTACCGTAAGATGACAATTTCCAAAAGTAACGTTCGGAAAAGAGTAATCTCACCACCTGAGGTAGGAGAAGATGTTAGTGACCATCCAAAGAAGCAAAGTAGAGGACGCAGTGGTTGGAATCTTTTTACGTGAGTTCCACTATATTCTTTCCTTTGCTATTTTAACAATCTTTTTTTATTTTTTTTGTCATTTATCTTGCTTGCATTGTTGATGATGTATATAATTTATACTAGGCGTAAATGAGGGTTTGAAGGGTTCGAATGTGGTCACAGATCCGGACGACGTTAGTGAAATTACATGATATGCAACATGTTTTTACTTTAACCCCATGTTTATTTCTTTGTCCATTGACCACATTCTTTACTGTGCAGATGATGACACTTGCTGCCTACTATTGGAATGATCCAAATGAAGATTGGAAAAATCAATATCCTGAAAAGGTAGCGAGGGCGCGTAAGAATCTCCCTAGGGTTTCTAAGCAGAAGAAGGAGAGTAAGCAAGTGCAGGTAGATTTAATGTGTGTATTCCATGCTTTGTACTTGCATCATACTATAAACGTGAGCGCTAATGCAAGTAATTAATTCTTTTTATTTTTGCCTATTTGTCGACTTCGTTGAGGACTCGATGTTCTCCCAAACTACTTGTTTACCACAATATGAAATTGACAAAAGCCCAAAGAGATGCAATTGAAAAGTTGAATCCCTTCCATTCTTTGGTTAATCTTAAGTGTAATTGGTTGCATAGAGGCTTTGTAATGAAGTTGGTGGAGCGGTTTAATCCGGAGACTAGGACCATCGAATTTTGTAATGGCCGACGTTGCCTCATCACCGAGGACGATTTTGCAAGGGTTTTGGGGATGCCCAAGGGAGACATACCTGTGCCCTCGCAATGCAACCAACAACATAGGGATAAAATTGCTCTTTGGTTTAAAAAGGATTCTAAAGAAGCTCACAAATGTATCAAATTATCTGTGCTACGAGGAGTGTTGTTGAAAGAGGGGTGTGATGAAAAATTTCAAATGGCCTACATGTTATTTGCATTGGGATGCTTCTTGTGTCCCACAATGAAGGATGCAGTCGGAAGTAGATTGTTCCCTGCTGTTGCAACCGACAACCTGGAAACGATGAGATCGTACAAGTGGCCAAAGTTTGTGTTGGACTGGTTGGTAGATGAAGTGAGAAGTTACAAGCACAGAGTGAAATCAAATCGTTCGTGCTTCGGAGCCGGTGTTGGAGGATGTTTGCTTGGTTTAATGGTATGTATCTTAACCTGACAATGAGATTGTATGTTGGCCCTGTGGTTAATATTAATGTGATTGTGCTTTATTGTCCATTTTACCTATAATGTATGAATTTTTTCGCAGATCATATACTTTGACCGTTTCCGAAGGAAGGTTAGGATTGTTGAAGAAGGGCACCCTCCCATTGCGTTACGGACAAATGATTTGATCCGCAAGCGCATAAGAATGGAGGTAGAGGATGGCCCAACCAAGAAGTCCGTATTAACTCAATTTCCTCCCCACGGCTTGCATGATCCGGTGTGGTTTCATTCATTTTTTGTTTCGTTCTTTAAAAAATGAGCTTCAACTTCACATAACTTACTTACCTATGTCATGTTTAATTCTTGTGCCAATAGAGAGTTGTATTAAAGCATACAAAGATAATGTACGTCAGTTCCTCAGAAATTGGAAAAACCTCTGTGCGATAGATGCTCGGTTAATTGAGAAAGAGAAAGTTCCGAGCCGTTTACACATTGTAGAAGATGAAGAAGAAAAGGGGGAGGAAGAAGAAAAGGGAGAGGAGGACGAAGAAAATGGAGATGACATAAAATTCCTAGATGATGATGAGGAAGAAAATGGAGATGAAGATGATCAGCAAGACAAAGGTGATGGTGATGAGGATGATGAAGAAGAAAATGGAGATGGAGATGACGATGATGAAGATGATGAGGATGATGAAGAAGATACAAATGATGAGGATGATGAACAACAATCGGTACATGAGGACAGTCATGAAGAAGATGGAGAAGCTGGTGAAACTGGGGCCGACAGAGGTTTTACTTGGGAGACACCCCTTAATGATTTCCAACAAGAGTTGGGCACGACGTCATCCCGTAGACGTGAAAAAGGTCAGACATCGGCAACTTCAACTCGACCGACCCGGTGACGGGGGAATCGAAAGACGAAACAAAGTCAATCTACACAAGCCCCGTATGTTTCCAAACCATCATGGACGAAAGAGAACATGACTGCACTAAAAAAGAAGATTGTGGAATTTCTTCTCCGAAGGCCAACGAGGACAAAGGAGACGTAAGATATTATATTATGATGCGTGGTTTTTATATTAATAAGTTTCTTAAATATATTTACCTTCTCTAACATCCAGAAAGTAACTATATATTTGATTATTTTTTGTAGCAAGATATGTATTAAATTTGTTGGTGTAAAATGGCCATTAGACTTCCAAGATGTGTATCAGTCCTTCAGCCCAAGGGGCTTGGTATCGAACATTGTAATATTTCTTACCTTCTTCTCATTGACCTCATATATTCCTTGTAACTTGACTTAACCCATTTGGATTATCACTAAGGAATATACGACACTTAACGAATTCATCTCATTTTCTCAAATTCACAGGTTCTACATACGGTGAGGGATTGGATGATGTTGAATAAAATGGAGGAGAAGGACAAAGGAGAGTTGCACCCAAAGCGGCACATATTCCCCCCCAGAGTTTGCGGTAAGATGTGTATAGTTGCAATGTTGTACATTTACAATTCGTAACTTAGTACACACACGTTTACTTTTTCTCCGGCTTGTTTGACAAAGCAATCTTCTTAAATATAATGGCGGGAAGTTTCGTAGTGTATTGAAGGATGAGTGCGATCTTAAGAAACTTGGTTACAATGGGACCAAATGCAACTTGGTTCGTTACTTGTCACTGTTGTCGTTCCATTCATTTTCTTACTGCAAGTTTTGGTAACTAATGCATGCTCTATATTGTTGTAGCTAATATTTCTCGTACTTGCCGACGGTCACTGGTTCTGTATAGTTATCTCGCTGGTTGATGTCCGAGTCGATGTGTTGGACTCATTGATGCCGGTTGATAGGAGAGATCGCTTAACCACTGTAATGACAATTGTATGACATCCCCCATCAGTTTCATTCTTTAATGGTCCAATTTTACCTTAAAACTGTATTAAAGTTTTGCTAATGTTGGTAGTTGACATGGCCATTGCAGCGGGATAACTTTTTCGCTTTACTAGGAGAGATCAAATTGGAGGTGAAACATAGTAGTAAAGAGTTCGCACCTGATTTTCAATATGTACCACAACAAAAAAACAGGTGACAATTATTATTTGTTCAAAGTGTTATGTTTCCAACTCCTTACACGGTTACTTTGTTTTCAACACCAATAACTTATATGTCGTGTCAATTAAATGTCTTTTTTTCCGGAGAATAGCCATGACTGAGCGATATATGTGATGAAGTTTATGGAGTCTTGGAAGGGGAAACTTGCCTCCGCTGAATTGGAGAATGAAACTTTGGACAACATTCGGAAATTCATGTTGATCAAGCTGTTTATGGATCCCAGGAACACTCAACGGGATTCGGTAATGAAAGCAATGAACATGAAATGACCACTTGTAAGTATGTCCTCAATTATGTAGTCTCTTTTTATCCTTCTGATGTTGACATCTAATAATTAATTGGGTACGTTGGGAATGCTTGAAACTGAGAAAATTATTACTTGCGATCCACTAAGTTCACTGGATGATCCTTGAATGTTTTATAATTGAGGATGGCTGTTGAATTATGAATCGTGTTGATGCATGCTTTGCTAAAGCTCGTAAAGATGAATACCATTTTACGTCTACGTGGTCGTATGGGTGATGTGAAAATGCTCTCTATGGGGACTGGTGTTATTCCTTATGAAAATGCACTATCTGGGGTCTCCTGCTATGATTATGAAAATTCTCTCTATAGGGTATGTTGGTATTATATATATACTGACATGTTTGATGAATATATTCTTAAGTCGTGTTTTTATATCACATTTATATCCAACGCAAAAAGAGGCTATAAAAGATTGGATGGCAAGAAGTCTCGTGAGGGTGGTATCTGCCCATGCAAGCCAACAAATTTATACCAGAGCAAGTGACACCTAAGTTTGTAGTTTTTGGCTTTTTGACCATCTCAGTCCAGAACCTTGTCTTTTTTATCATCTGGGTTCGACTTGAGTCATGGTGGAATGTTTTGTATGTATGTTGCAACACTTAGTAGGAAGGATGCAAACTATGACATGCTGAGGTCCAATAGATACCCACATAGTTGGAGATACGTTTATTTTTACCATCTCTCTTGAAATTCTGTCGTGCTGCCATTGTATATATAATGGATGTAAACTGTTACCCAACAGGTGCAATATTAGCAATCAGTCCACAAATTTTTGAAACATTCAAGTGTACCATCGTCATTAGGAAATACGCGATAATTCCGCAAAATTGCTAAAAGTTTTATCTTTCTTCATTGACTGTCTTGTGTTTGACAGGAAGTTGATTTTGGTTGTATTCGTCATAGCGCCTCTGAATTATATTGTCATATAATGCTTTTTCTTTCTTGGCTTTAATGTATCCTAGTTTCATAAGTTATATTTTTCGGAGCAAAGGTGCCCCAAATTTTTCACGTTTATGAGTTGTATGATCTAGTTGGGAATTTTGTTGGCAATGGGATCTTTCATTAAGATACTAACGGTGGCAAGGTTTTCCTAGATAAAAAAATGTTGCATTAAGATCAATAATCTAGTTGGGAATGTTGTGACCAATGGATGATTTGTATCTGTGAGGATCTAAGTCTTGTCGTCTGTTTAGGTTGTACGGTATTTGGGTACGTTGGGAATGCTTTACATATCACGTACAAGAGAACGAAAAAAGAAAAAACCGCATCTTATAAGTGTGGTTTTCGCATGGGTTCATTTCAAAAGATGTCCAAAATGGATTAAATTGCAACATTAATTCTTTTGGGAATTTTCGTGCTCTCAATTGGTGAATGTGAAATGTCCAAATTTTAAAAGGCAACCCACTGGGTATCGATACTTATTTTAATGGGTATCGATACATCGTCACAAGAAATGGCAGGACTAAATGGGTATCGGTACCTTGTAGATTAGGTATCGGTACTAATCCAGCCAGGGATAAATTCAAAAAGGCAGCCCAAATGGTATCGATACGTTTGGTTATGGGTATCCATACGTCGTCAATTTTTTCTGCAGGAATATAGGAGTATCGATACCAAATTCATGGTGTATCAATACAATTCTGGTGGGAAGAAAAAAAAAATACAGCGCACTGGGTATCGATACCCAGGTTGAGGGTATCGATACATCGTCACTTGCTCGTGCCAATTAAATGGGGCCCTCAGTCATTTTCTCATTATCTCTCTCTCTTTTCCCGACTTTCCCTCTCTTCTTCTCATTCTTCTTCTCCACACCTATACCCTAAACCCACTCCATAACTCCACAATTCCCTACCCAAACCAACCTGCAAACCCTAATTTCTCCATTAAACCTCCAACCAAACTACAAAACTCCATGGATTTTACAAGTTAGTAGGTTTATTTTAAAAAATCAGAGTAAACCCACAACCCATCTCTCTTCGTCCGTACGTCTCTCTCTCTCTCTATCTGTCTGTCTGTCTCTCTCTCTGTAACAATTCCAAGGGCAATAACGGTAGGACCCAAGTTTTTTACTGAAGTCGGCAGGGGTTTGCTACAATTTCTTGGTTGTTTCATCTTCATCGAGGTAACCATGGCTATTCCTCTCATCTCTGAACCCGTATGGCACTCTTGAATGTATGATCTGAACCGAGATCCGCTGAGTTTCAATTTGACCTAGTTTACTTCAGTCATGGACCGTAATATGTCGATTTTGGGTTTGTATATCTGTTGCTTGTTGTTTGTCTGACTGAATTGAAGTAGGGGGTCGGTTGGAATTGAATCGGTGGTGTATTTACATTGTTATCTCTATGGTTGTGATTGTCCGGAATGGGAAGGAACCAGTCAAGGTAGCAAGACCACTGGATTGCCAACGATGCTCAAGTCCAAGGTGGGTACTAAATCCATTATCATTAGCCCCAAGAGAATCGCCGAGCACTTAGGTTACAAGCGACCCGATCCATCAACAATTAACTATCCACGGAAGGACCCACTCGACCCCAACATCGTCAAAGCCATGCTCTTTGACCGGCCGGACCATGCTACCCATCCAATCAAGCCGAGTCTATTAAAAGAGAGCGTTCGAATCTTGAACCAAGCCATCCATCATAACCTCTATCCTCGTGGAATGGAGAATAAGCCAACAGAGAAGTCAGCCGAGCTTATGACGGCTTTCATTGATGAAAATATTGTGGCAGATTGGGCCCTTTACATCTTCGGCCAAATGTGTGATTTGGGCACAAACACACCATTATCGTCCCGGGTGTGGTTTCCTTGTATGATCACCTCTATGTGTAAAACTCAAGGAGTAAAAAGCCAAGCGTATAACAAAATGGAGAGACTTGATCCGGGGGTTATTGATATGTCTACTTTGGAGAAGAGTTGGAGCCAATCTAAAGGGGCAAGGGACAAGGCTTCCAAACCAGCTGCTACCGCAGAAGGCCCATCCTCTTCCACAGCCGCTTTGGCCCCTTCTAGGCTTAGGCCAAACTTGATCCCTCCTCCCCCGAAAGGATCGAAAATGACAAGATGGTTTGAGGTGCTTTACAAGCAACAGAGGGCTGGGCTTAAGAATCAAGAGAAGATGCTGAGGAATGAAGAGAAGTTGAAAAAGGAAGTGAAATTGATTAAGGCAGGGAATTTAGAAACCGAGTCGAGGGTAGCATGGGTGGTCCAACAGCTGGAGGCATCTTCGAATACAAGGTATGAATCCCCTCCTGTAGTGGAGGAAGCACCAACCGATGACGAGGAGGAAGATGAGCCCTAAAACTGCATGAGGTTTGGTAGTGGTGGTCATAGCAAGGGTGGTAGATTCATGGTGACAAAGTGGTCGTAGTAATATAACATGAGTACTTCGTAGTTGGTTGCTTTTGTATCATTAACTTGTTTTGTTTTATTAGTTTAATTCAAACTCTCGGATAGCAATTTTTGTTTTCCGGCCATCACCTTGCAATTTCATGCCGTTATCTGGCATATGTACATGGACGATAGACACATCAATATTTTCAAGGAGAGCAACGACTTTGATTTTCAAATAAAACAATGGTGCAAATTAATTTTAGACAGTTGCAATAGTTAAGAGTAAAGGTGCAAACTTTCACACGACGAAGTGCAATATTTTAATTCTCAGTCCACAAACTTAAGATTTCATGGTAACTCTGTTCATTCAGTCATTGGGCAAATTAATTTTACACCTTTGCAATAGTTAGGAGCAAAGGTGCAAACTTTCACATGACGAAGTGCAATATTTTAAATCTCAGTCACATGGAAGTAAATGTTACATGCCAAGGTGCAATGTGTTTGTGGAATGGTGCAAAACATAGTAAAGGCATAGTGCAATATAGAAATTATATCTCGACTATTTTGATTTGACTTTACATTGCAAGGATAGTTGGCGTGACATGGATGGATGCAAATAAATCATGCACTGTTGCAATGTGTTTCTACAACGGTACAACTTAAAATAATTCATAGTGCAATATTTAAATTATATCTCGAAACTTTTGATTTGACCTTACCCTGCAAGGATAGTTGACGTCATTTGATGCAATTAAATCATGCAAAGGTGCAATGCGTTTCTGCAACGGTACAACTTAAAATAAGGTATAGTGCAATATTTAAATTATATGTCCAATATTTTGATTTGACCTTACCCTGCAAGGATAGTTGGCATGACATGGATGCAAATAAATCATGCAAAGGTGCAAGGTTGTTCTGCAACGGTACAACTTAAAATAAGGCATAGTGCAATATTTAAATTAAATCTCCAATATTTTGATTTGACCTTACCCTGCAAGGATAGTTAGCGTGACATGGATGGATGGAAGTAAACCATGCCATGGTGCAATGATTTTGTGCAATGTGCCAAAACAAAGTAAGGTATAGTGCAATATGAAAATCCATATCTCCAATATTTTGATTTGACCTTACCCTGCAAGGAAGTTTGGCGTCATTTGATGCAAATATATCATGCCACTGTGCAATTCAGTTTTGCAATGGTGCAACAATATATAAGCCATAGTGCAATAGTTTCATTAGCCAAATATCTTGATTTGACCTTGCCCTGCGAGGAACTTTGAGTCACATTGATGCAAATATGACATGGAAAGATGCAAATGGTTTTTGCAATGGTGCAACGGTTACTAAGCCATAGTGCAATACTGTAATTGTATGTGTAATATCTTGATTTGACCTTACCCTGCAAGGAAAGTTGGCTTCCCATGGATGAAAAATCGTGTTGCCACAGTGCGATGTACATGTGGTAGAGTGCCGGTTTCTGTTAGGTAAGGTGCAATGTCTTTGGTGGTGTAACTTATCTCAGAAAAAGTTTGATTGGACAACTCCATGGAAGGATAATTGGCGTACCATTGATGATAAGGGTGCAATATTCAAAGTTTATCCAAAAAGTGAAACTATTGACTGTAGCAGTCCTTACTTTCTTTAAATACATGGAAGTCCTATTCTTCCCCTTTACCTGTACAAGCCATTTGACCATACCATTTGGGTTACACCAAAGCCTCTTCTATTTATTTCCAAAATGTTACCCGATGTGATCAAAGCATGTGTTAATGCAGGAGAGCCCGTAGAGTTTCAGCCTTTGGTCAGTGTCGATGCTTGCTACATCGTTCACATTGACTACAAAGTGAAGGAAATATGTTTGAATATGAAAATGGCACCGGAATGGAACCCCCGGACATGGCATGGAGTACGATTTGACCCCTTGGGTACAAAAGAGGAACGAGAAATAGAAGTTCGCACGATTTTGGCTTTAAACGAAGATTATCATTTGCCAGTTAATGATTTTGGAGGGTTTAACATCGTTGTTTATTGCTGCGGAATGTACCCGGATATAGATTACGACATGTGAACGTTGGTTGGCATGTTGGGACATCGACGTGATTATGGTTGTGGAGGCACCAGATGGCATTGAGAACCATAAAGAGTATTTGAGGGAATTGGGGTTCTCAAGACACATTGAAGTACAGGGCCACCCGAGTGGCTTTGTATGGTTGCTCGATAAGGACCCATTCTTAAATGTAGATGCAAACATGATTGGGAATGAAATCTATGTGAGAATTACCCGTAAACGTTATGCTAGCCGCCTTGCCACCATTTTCAGAAGGAGAGCAAGGCGTTGAAGAAACACTTGCAAAAGGGCATGGTTGGATGACAACAAATGTTGTGGTGGCAGTTGCACTTGTATTAGCTATGTTCGTAATTTATCTGAGTCCGTGGAGTCTAGTTTTTAGTTTGTAATAGGTTTATGGACTTGTATTTCATTTCCAGTAGTCTTTCTCCACTTAGATTTCATTTTCAGTACTCCTATTAAGCGTTGAATGGTTTGTTGGCCCTTTTGCTAAAGCTCGATCATATTTGCAGTTCCAGTTTGTTCGTTCAGTCATGGTGCAAATTAATTTTACAAAGTTGCAAACGTTAAGAGGAACGGTGCAAAGCTTTACATGTCAGGGTGCAATAATGTAAATCTCAGTCCACAAACTTGGTTTAATGGTTTTCGACCGAATCTGTTCGAAAAGTCATGGTTCAAAGTTATTTTATAAAGTTGCAAAACTTAGCAGGAACAGTGCAAACTTGCAAATGCCGAGGTGCAACATCGTAAATACCTGGACGGGAAACTTGGTTTTATGGTTTTTATCCATTGCCAACTCTGTTCGTTCCGTAGAAAAGTTATTTTAGGAAGTTGCAAAACTTAGGAGAAACGGTGCAAACTTTGACATGACGAGGTGCAATTAATATATTAAATCTCAGCCCACAAAGTTGGTTTTCGACCAACTCTTTTCGTCCGGTGATGGTGAGAATTTATTATACAAAGTTCAATATTAAGGACCTGAGGAGCAACGGTATTTGCAGAGGATGGTATAGGTCAAAGCATTTTTTAGATGCATGACAGTAATTAAAAAAAAAATATTTGACAGGGTGTCCTTTGTTTATGGACTAGCCCGACGCCTTGCTTCTCAAAGTAATAATAAAACAGAAGTTCCCACATTCCAGTTCAAACTAATAATTAAGACAACCAAATTTAAAGTGGAAACTGATTTATCGAACCATAGACGAGATTACATGACAAAGGAATTAGATTACATAGGAGTTCTACAAACTAAATAATATAGCAGATGCAAATCCAACAAACTCACGTTACATAATAGGAAGTCCGAAACTGAATGGCAGGTTCATAACATAAACTAAGTTCATGCTCGGTTAATACAAGAAAATAACCGAATATGAAAATCATGATGAGCATTAATTTTAATCTGAAAACCAAATCAATGAAGATGCCTGATGTAGAGGGTTGAATTCTGGTATCCGTGTGGTACCTCTAAACCTGCAAGACAGAGAGCTGTTAGAGCACCTTTGCCCTTCGTGGCAAAGGCCCTCCGATGCTTAAGTTAGTAAAGGATACTAAGTAA
>JAXBDA010000248.1:0-99791 GCA_036023075.1 Gaultheria prostrata | reverse complement strand
TTTTATGTGATTTTCAAAACTTTGTTTAAAAGAACTAATTGAAATCTATCAAACGAGATCCATATTGCTTATATAAAACATTACGGATTCAAAGATATAGGCAATTTTTTCGTAGGGCTGGAATAGTGAAAGTGTCTAACTTTCCGGGACGGAGGGAGTATTTATTTGCAACCGAAACGGTATGTGTGTTGTGCACTTGGGTGCTATGCACCCCTCGGCCGTCCGATTGTGTTTTGGACGGTGCGGATGTGTTTTGATTTTTTACTAATAAAAGTAAATCAAAATTAAATTAAAATTGTCGAATGCATCCAAGCCATCCAAAACATGATCGGACGACCGAAGAGTGCACAACACGATGCATAGCACCTAGGTGCACAGTACCCGCCCCAAGTCCGAAATTCCCTATGAAAGAAGGATTTCTTTCCTTCTAAAATTCTCTCTCCTTTGGCAGTGTCCAAGTCCTTCCCACTTAGCAAAGCCACAAACCACGTGCAGTACATATGTGTTTCCTTTATGGAGCTAGGAAATTGATTCAGCGCTTCTCATCATCTCGTGTACTCTTGGTCCTTTCTCTTGATTGAATTCATTGCGACCAACTATGCTTAATTTGACACCTAGTAAATTCAACCATATATTAACTGATTAAGTCTCCAAATATCTATAACACATTAAAATAAAAGTAGTTAAACTCCAAGTAACAATATAAATGGACATAACAAGGATAAATTAGGAGGCGTTAGTGTGAACAATTACACGCCTATCAACCACAAATAATGGAATTGTTCCGTAAAGATAAGTTTGGATCTGTTCCTTACATTGTTCCTTTTTTTTAATCTTAAAAGTGAGTCAGTTACGCTTTTGTATGAAACTTGAGTGAAATGGGAGAAAGGAAGAAAAAAGAAAATATTGAGAGGAAAATGGAAGAGAAAATAGTACTACTAATATGCAATTATGCATAATACTAAAATTTTCTATTTTCTCTCCAAACCAATAATGGAAGGAAAAGATTTTCTCCTCTTCCACAAATTCTAAACAGGTCCTTTCCTTTCCAGTGGCTGACCGTTCAGTACACGCTCCTTTTTTTTTTTTATTGAACTGAGTACACGCTCTTTTTCAACGCCCACTGTCAAAGTGTCATTACTTCTCTCTTTTAAAAAGAAATTCCTCAACTAATTCAATTTTTTTTTAGAACGGCAACTCAACGAATTCAATTTGCGATCGGTTTAAATGCAAGTCATCTACGCCAAGATTAAGAGATTCACAAAAAATTTCTTTGTTGTACCCTGACTTTAAAATTGAAAGGTCAATTATATGGACAAAGGGTTGCTGCTGTGCAACGGGTGCACAACACCTGTTGTGCACCATCCGAGCCGTCCGTTGCTCGGATGGACGGCCAAGATTTCACCTCGGCACCCTTGCATCCGAACCGTTGGTTGTCGTGCGTGCAAGATGAAATCTGAGCCGTCCATCCGAGCAACGGACGGCTTGGATGGCGCACAGCACCTGCTGTGCATGGGGGTTGCACAGCAGCAACCCCAAATCCCAATTATATGGGGAGTAAGAGCATCTCCAACCATATTCTTTAATATGCCTCGCAAAAGTACCAAAAAACAAAAAAGACAATTTCTATTTTGTCTATTCACTGTTTCATCTATCAATTCCAATCCTACTCTCTACTGCTATCATCCATCCAAATAATTTTTTTTTAACTACCCATAACTTAACCCTTTTTTTTATTTTTTATAAAAGAATTTGTTGCACGCATGATGACAACATTCTAATTTCTATTTTTTTTAATAACTACCCATAACTTAACCTTTTTTTTTTTTTGGAAAAATATTTGTTGCACACATGATGACAACATTCTAATTTCTAGGGCGGGTTTTCCATTAGATAAAATGAGTTGATTTTATCACCATTTCACCTCATTTGATAAAATAAATCCACTGTAGAAGAGGGAATGACAGAAGAGGAAATTATGGTTTTGCCCCCGGATTCATTTGAAATGTTCATTTCTATTATATATGGTGGAGTCCCTTAAAGAAAAGGAAGGGCAAAATGGTAAATAATGCATTGGGTGATAATTTAATCACACTTGGATTTTATCTAATGAGAAAGAGAGTGATTTTATGGAATTTTCCATAAAATCTAACAGAAAACTCGGCCCAAAGGCTGTATTCCCACTCTTAATCCATCCGAGAGTAGCCTAAAGCCATGCAGGCCAAGAGAGGACCGGGTTTTCCCTGTAGCTGACAGTTATCTTTTCCGTTCATTCTCTTTTTCTAGGGCTGTTTCATAATATGTACGTACCCAGTTAATCTATGCTAATAAGTAATAAAGTGTCCATTTGGTGAAAAGCTTGGCCTGGCAGGCCGTAATTTTTGGTTTCCAAATTTGACCAAAAACTTGAAAGTAGTCCTATTTGATTCCACTTATAAAAGTACACCTACGAAGGTTAAAATGGTAATCAAACGAAATGGTATGTGAGCATCGCGTCGTGGGCACCAACTGCTAGTTTCCAAACCCACTTTTTTTTTTTTCCATTGGAGCTAGCCCACTGAAATAACATAATTACAGAATGTTACACTACAAAAGTAGAAAGAGAAAAGGAAAATAGATATAATAACTAACATCCCATTTCTATGACGGTGATACTACAATGGGTAACTTTATTTGAACCCAAAAAGGTTCTGTGATGTTTGCTGGGGCATAGGATTGTAAATTTGTAATACTACATGCTACGGTTTTGGGACTAATTGAATGCTTACAACTAGGGGTGAGCAGAAAATCCGTCAAACTGTGAATCCAGTCCAAACTGATCCAAACCGATTGGTTTGGTTCGGTTTTTTAGTAACGTGGTTTGGTCCTGGTTTAAAAAAATTAGAATCCGTATTCAATGGTTTGGTTTGTGGATTTACGTTCATGGTTCTGGTCTCAATCTAATCCGAACCGTGTATATTATATATAAATGTATTTATATAGATAAGGCATAGTTAACTGTGTATATTATATATAAATGTATTTATATATATAAGTCATAGTTAACTAACTTCCTAATTTAATTTATTCATTATTCCTTCTCTGTGCAAGATTTTATTTTGTCTAAGATTCATAATTTATTCCCTTAATTCTAATACACCAGTAGTGGTTTAGTCATGGCCAATAAAATTTGCTAATGAAATTCTCCATTCCAATTTTAATTCCACAACACTTTCTATTTTTCTAAATTTCTATACGGAAACGGGGTGGGTGTTGTGCACCATTGTGCTATGCACCGTGTTGTGCAGCCCTCGGCCATCCGATTGTGTTTTGGTCATTGCCTATTCCTATTCCTTGATTTCCTTCTTACCATGATTAATTTTAATGATATTTTAATGGAATCGGATTTAATATAAGTTTTGGTTTATTAATCTTCAAAATTTTAATTACTTTAAATAGTTTACTGAAATAATATCTCAATTTTAAGCAAACCGTGGTTCGAAACCGAAACCGATCCTTATCTCAATGGTTTGGATTGGTTTGGTTCTCCAAATTCATAATCCGTAGGTAGTGGTTTGGTTCTTGGTCTACTACAAAACCGAACCAATCCGGTCCATGCTCACCCCTACTTACAACTATTACTGGGCGGATGGTAAAATTGCACGGTGAGAGTGCTGTGCAACTTCTGCACTTGAGGATCCCAGGTCCCCCCGTATTCTAGGCTGAATGCTTAGCTTGAATGGCAGCTGTGAGATAGTGCTTTGATAACCATTTACGTCCTCTCTCTATGGTAACGGATTGCAGCTGATAACCGGTTCATGCACTATGGTCTGGTTATGCTGCTAAATGAGCTGTGCAATCTATCGTCCTATATATTTTGCTTGAAAAATGATCCTTGAAAGCCTTGAAAAATAGTGGTGTTCTTCTTCTCAACAAAAACCGGGGCAGGTTAATTGGTAGTAAAAAAATTGGGTTCAGAAATGGGAGAGTGAAATCCAGCCCCGTTGCCATTCCAACATAAGAGCGCCGCAGTGGTATTTTTATTTGTTAGGGTTTATGCCCTTGAGCCAAACACCAATTCCACTCAGAGCATAAGATAATCACTCTCGCAAATCAGGATGTGTATCAGCTCTAGCACTATATATTTTTCACACGTTTTCCTTCAGAAAAGACAAGAACCTCGTATAATATCTGTTGGCGGGTTAGTGGAAATCCGAAGAGTTGAACCTAAAACTGGATGAACTTAAAACAAGCACGCATCATCTTTGGCTAACTTGCCGGTATTTTTCACGCTTGTCGGCCTTACATTTTTTCAAAAGCCTGCAAAAATAGAAAAACTTGATTTTCAATCTGTTACTGTCATGCCCAGCTACATAATGGATGAACCATGAACCAAATTTCTTTCTTTTGTCCCTATGCGTCATCTAAGCCTGAGACCAGCTACAGAATTAACACGACTCCTAAACAAGATGAACTTAAAACAAGCAGGCACCAATCTTCGGCTAACTTGCCGGTCTATTTTTCACATCTGTTGGTCTCAACTTTTTTCAAAAGCCAGTAAAAATAGAACCAGTAGATTTTCAATCTATTACCGTCATGCCCAGCCTCCACAGAATGGTGACTATCCACAAAATTTCTCTCTTTCTTTTTTCAAGATTATAAGTTCAACTCTTACAAATGGATGATCCAAATTTCTTTCTTTTGTCCCTATGCGTCATCTAAGCCAGAGACCAGCTACTGAATTAACGCGACTTATAAACAAGTACCGTATGCAACGGAGAAGCATATGATAACAAAAATAACAAGGCAAATGTCATATGGACAGGAATTCAAATATCACAAAACAGAAACTCTAGCAATACATGAAGTATTCCCTGACGAATCCATTGAAAATTAACAACAGAAGCATAAGGCCACAATACCCCCAAAGAGCACAAAATAGTCTAATACAGGAGCTCCCCGTATTGAGAGGCCTTACCAGCCACAAGCAGCAATACAAACTTACAAAGGCAGGCAAATAACCTATTTTGTAATCAAAACACTTGCAACTACGTTCAAGAACCCAAGTCAAATGGAATAGTACGTACAACCTAGTTCAGCGAAAGCATGCAAGACCTTCAAGAGAACAGTATTGTAGCATGACGTGAACCCTTTGAAAATGCAGATAACTGTTTCTTGACCAGCTCGAACTTTATCCAGCTTCCCAGGTTAGACTCGGTGAAGGAGTTATGATCATTACCTCTAAGACCGTGGCATTAATTTACAAAAACTTGGCTAGATCAAGTGCATGTTAAACTGCAAGCCGAAGCTCTGAAATGACCGAAATACAAAAGGGTAATGCATTAATTTAATCATGCGCCTGCCTTTGGGAAAATGACTAATAATCACAAATCAAAAAAGATAAACCAAATATGGCTCATAATTTACCGTATAAAAGATGAGAGTTTCAAGAACTGGTGAGCTGTGAAGCAAGGCCATAATTGTTCCATCAATAACTACATCCAACGTCGAGATATTTCAACTTGACCAGATTATTGTACCACCATTTTCCATCTCCGCTTCTTTGCAATCCATTTCTTCGATTGGCAATCCAAAACACTGAGGATTATCCTTGAATTCCCGATTGATTTCCACCGCATTTGAAATTAATCTCTCTAGCTTTCGAAAATCAAGGCGCATGGACTCCAAGATCTCTTGCGTTGATGACATGGCCGAAGATCGGTATCTCTAACTAACAAGGAATACTAATAACCTCCCCTACTTGTGATCCTCCTCCTATAACAACACAGTCTCTAATCTTTTTCAAGTTTCTGGGATCTGAAATTGAAAAAGATTAGAACCTTGCCAGAGGGAAAAAAAATTAAAAATTGGGAAACAATTATTCATGGATTCAAATCCTCACAAAAGTGATCAGCCCTACAATGTTAAAATTCATCATCAACCAAAATAATTCCAAAACAAATCCAGCTCCTTGGTTGCGTCAAAGTCTTAACCCCAAAATCAAAACGAGAACATGTCAATTACATCTAGCTTAGGGGGTTTTCAGATTAGTTTTTCAATTATGGGTTAAATCTACAAATGGAAATAAGTTTAGAGAGAGAGAGACCTTGGGGATGGGTCTGCTTCGAAGCTCGTCCGGTTCGAACCTTTCTAGAGAGAGCCCGTCTTCTCTTTCGTCGCCGGTGGTGGTGGTCGCCGGAGTAGGGGACGATTACGGTGGTGAGGTGGTCGACGGTGGAGGTGGGAATCGCCCCTCCCTACCTCTCTCTGAATCTCTGTATTGTATCGAAGGAAGTGGGGAGGCCCCAAAACGATGTCGTTCCGTCGTAGCCTCATGTTCTGTACGAGAAACGCCGTTAATGGAACATGTTTGTTTGGGGTTTTGATTATGTGGAACCAAACTTAATTTAAGAATAAAAAATGCACCAAGATCAAGTACTGATTAATACTTAAATTATATGAAATATTTACATGATTTATATTCTAACGAGTTCTATAAAATGAATGTTTCAGATCAATGAAATATGATTGAGATAGATAGAAACCGTCTTTGGAAGAAACTAAAAAAAATTGGTGTTGTGATTTCTGATTCAGTGTAACTAAACCCATTTTAAAAAATAAAAAAGCATTGGGATTAAGTACCAATATATATACAATAAAAATGAAACTTTTTCTAGAAATATATTATGGTAATATATGCAAGATGAATGTCCCGGATTAACAAAATATGGCTAATATAGGTAGCAAGTCCCAAAGGAATCTAAGGACTTAGAAACTACAATATATCAATGAAACGACGTGGTTTTAAGGTTATGCCGCGGGTTGAACCTGTGACATCCCTTTTTTAAATGAAGAAGTTGAAACGATGTCGTTTTGAGGTTATGCCACGGGTCGAACCTGTGGCACCCTTTTTTTTTAAACAGGGAAGTCGAAACGACGGCGTTTTGAGGTTAGAACCTGTGGCACCCTTCTTTCAAACAGAGAAGTCGTGTATACACCGGCGTGAACGAGAAACCCCAACCCATTGTCACTCGACTCACTCACTCCGCCTCTGTTGATCGAACTCAGCTTCTCCACTAAGCCGTGCCGCTTCTCCACTACGCCGGCTTCCGATTTCTTTTCCGATCTGAGATTCTGGTATATAGGGTGAGTGATTAGGAAGTATGGTACTTGGATGTATTCTGTTGTGCTTTTACAATGTATGGTGTACTTGGATATATACAGGGAAGTATGAAGATCCTGGAATTTATTGCTATAAATAACAATGAATAACTCAGGCTTCATATTTTCTAATTATCTTGTGCGTGATGCAGGAATTCAACTTGATGAATAACGGAAGCTTCTACTCTATATGAGATTTTTCAGTATTGATTGTATCCTAGACAGAAATAAAGATTTCTTTTTGCTCACAAATACAACCTGGAAGGGGATTTGAATAGAAACTATGTCCCTTAAATATGGGGCTCCATTTATGTCTTTGTGAATCAAAGACCAAGAAAATACAGGTAAGCAAAAAGAAATATCTTTCCCATTTTATTTTTCTTATCTTAATTGTCTTTGTTAACTTAGCTTTACTTTATTGTCTCATGTTCCTCTAGCAAAATGAGATTTTTACTAATAACGTGCGACCCCAAACCAGTCAAGATCCAAATGGAAAAAACAAGAATTTGGTTTTCGCTCTATGTTGTTTGGCAACCCTACAGATACCTGGTGCATCTGATCAAGAAGAGAGAATATATGAGAGTATCAGCACAAGAGTTTTGTGATCTTGGTAAATCTTTTGGGGGCAACATAGCAAAATGTCTCGCTGGATAAAGGAAATTGGAATTTCTTGAGAGGCAAATTACCCGTGGAGGGGGTATAAGGGACTATGGAGGACCAACTATAGGGTACGTACTCTCATCCTTGGTTAATGTGTTCGCCTCAGGACATCACTTGTTTCACACCTGCTTCTCATGATAAGCTATAATCGGCACATTGATTCAAGTAAAACTAAGAGAAACACGCCAATAGGGACAAAATTTCTAATGGAAGGTGAAATTCTTAATGTAAAATTAACCACACTTTTATATTGAATGACCCAACTATTTGTTCTTAGTTTATTCGGTGCTTCGGGTCTCTAGGCTTGCCCTCTTTGATGCCTTTTAGCTTTAATCTAGGGGCATGTTTCTGTAGCAAATCGTCTCCTCGGTTCTTGGAGGTTTAGGGGAGCCACTTTTTCAGTGGTATTCTGAGAGCAACCACTTGGTACATATGTTGTCAAAAGTTAGGTTTGTTTCTAATCATCCCCCCCCAATGATTGATTAAGTATTAGATGAGTTTTGTTATTGTTGTTAGAATTTATAGTCGACGGCGAACCACAATGTTCTTTTGAACTTTACTCGATAATCAATTACTAGGTGTAGTGATTTTTTCGAATTTTAATATAAGAAAGTATCTTATATTGCCATGTTGCTTGTGTGTTTTAATTTCATCATATCATTTGATTGATTGTGGGCTTTAAGTGTTCTTATTTTCTCATTATGTATATCTTTGTTACTAATTCGAGCAGCAATTAAGTCCATTCATGTAATCTCACTTTCATTGTTCACATGGTGGTATGTCGAAGAGAAAGGCCAAACATGATAAGTGTTCTAAAACTTAGGCTAGTCGCTAGTAGAAGCCTTACTATGGCGAGTAAGGGGTATGCATTAGTATAGTCACTGGGAGGAGGAGTCGGGAATTAGTCCTACCTTATTGCCGACTAGTCGGCGAATTGGTATTAGCATGTTTCTTTTAATTTTACTTGAATCGATGTGCCGATTATAGCTTATCTCAACTATGTTTTTTTTTTTTTTTGTGCTTCTTGTCAATAACCCTCCCCCCACCTCTTTGAATAGGTTAAAAGATTAGTCAAAATAGATGATTTCGAGAGCTTCACAATAAAAATGGATTTTCAGTTGCAAAACATGATTATGAAGAGTACTGTTTTTGTTGGCATCGCAGAACGTCATTTCCACAAGCAACACCATTAAAGAAGAGACGGATCATGCTTTGGTTTTCCTTGGTTGGGGCACAGATGAGAGTGGAACAGATTACTGGACTGCACAGAATCCATGGGGTGACCTTCATGGGGGGAATGGATTTGTATGCATCGGAAGGACAAGACAGCCTTGGTTCGGCGATGGGGGTTTTGTGAAAGTATCCTATTGCAATCCTCTATTTTAGGCAGTTTATTGAGATCGTATCGGGATCTAATCGGACTCGTATCGTGATCAAATTGGGATTGTATCGTGATCAAATCTTGTAATATTTTCCTTTTTTGGGCGTAGCTTTTCTCTATTTAAACATGTAATAGTTTTATTATTTTGTATTCCGATTATCAGTAAAAATATCAGTTCTTCTCTCCCTTTAGTTTGTCACAAGTTTGTCCACACTCACATGTGTTTCATTGCTTGATGATATGGTTTAGATTTGAAAACCAACTGAAATAACAAGCACCACATGCTTTTGTTGAGTTTGTAATGGTAACCACCACATGTTTTTCCTTTGCCTAACTACTTGATGTGTTTAGATGCAAAATGAATTCTTCCTTTTTCTGTTTCAGGTCTCCAGGGAATTCATGGAAAATGTAAACTAAATGAGTATGTTTTTACTTAAATGGATATAGTTTGTATCGACATTATGGCAGAAGCAGTAGCCATTGGAAAAGGGAAACAAGACTTGGTTTGTGCAGGCTCGGAGAAGAGGCAGAGGTGCCTTGGAGCGGCAACCCAAAAAAGGAAAAAAGAGATGCTAACAAAACTTAGGAATTTTTTTTTTCTTTTCATTTTGCTTGTATAGAGAGCTTAAGTGAGACGATGATGAGTGTGTTCGTCTCATGCCTCTTTTGGAAAATGTTATGTAGTCATGTTGGCCAAACTAGCGGATGCCGTATTGTTTATTCTACTTGTTTTGGATTTAAAAACTTTCGTTCCAATTGCAATGTGCGACTCGGTGCGAATCTGAATTATTATTCAACAGTTGTTTGCTCTGTTGTTTGTTTGGGCTAGACCGAAAACAAAGGGAACTCCATCGAATTTTCCAGAAAATAGGATATAGACACGGAATATGAATACGATACAGACACACGATACGGATACGATATGGACACGCACGATACGGATACGATATGGACACGGGATACGATAGGTTGTTTTGGAAAAATTTTGTCAGCATCTCCCTTATTTTCTTGGCTAGCCCGATGTCTCAGCGTCTCATCATACAATCAACAACAAGGGCAAACATAGTTCATATAATTTGGACTCACGTCGAGTCATGTCCTGCCTACTCACAATACATATTCAAACCCTACGTTGGGGAAGTTTTATTTGTATCCACACAAGTGCTGGTAAATATATAAACTCCATGTACAACAATCATATTCAAGGCACATGCCAAAAGTTCTTCCTTCATTTATGAAATTAATCCAATACAATACAATACAGACATTCACATTAGGGATTCAAATTCCCATAAAAAATAAAGTTGCATCATCAAGTGCCAAACGCACCAATCTCATTACCATTGATTCAATTCAGTATTCATTAAAAAAGACAATTGTTACAAGACAACAAAAGAGAAAGGAACTTCAAGAGGAAGTGCATAAGCATGTATATATCCTCCCACTTCTGCCCCTGTATGTCATCACATTGAAGTGCATAAGCATGTATATATCCTCCCACTTTTGCCCCCGTATGTCATATGTGATAGCGACTTGAACAAATCAAACATTATGCAATCACTGCAATGTTGGATCTTGACCATGAGAAATTCGTAGAGCCCAAAACCAGTACAATCTCTGCCAAGAAGGAGCTCCTTTCCATAGCTGTGAATGTTTATTAGTCCACATAATGCAGATAATGTAATTAAAATATTAAGATTGTCTTACATTGATTGTATTTTCCATCACTTCTTCTCCTGTGATCTGAAAAAGGGGTTCTGCAATTTCAGTGAACAGGCCTCAATTGATCCTGTTGGATCTGTGATCTCAACCTCAAATTTGTCCCTGTGTTGTAAAAACCGCATTAATGTTTTTTGTGCTATAGTTTTAGTTTTAGCTTAAAAGGTTATGAAATCCTTACTTGGGAAATGCTTGCACTTCTTCTACGCAATAATTGCACCGGAATTCTCGATCTCTGAAAGCGTCCGTTGCTTTTCTGCACTTGGAACAAGCCAGGTAGAAGAATTTTTGGTTGAAGTTTGTCACTCGGACAGTACCTTCAACTGTTGGATATTGAATCTGGACAAAAAATTAATGTCCGAGTAAAAACCTGTTTCTGATATGTGCAATATAATCTGCAGTGGCAGCGATACAGGTGGGTACCTTTTCAACTGTTGTTGGCAAATTTGGCAATTTTAAGTTTACCGCCTTTCTTTGGTGGTACCTCACAATTGACTTTAGGGCTGCTGATTCATTAGAGACATCTCTAATTTTTGGAGCATTTGCAAAACACCTAACATCATAAAGACGGGAATAAAAATTTGAGTTAGAATTACACACTGATACGAAAGAGCAGGAGTTTAAGTTCTGGTGTGTTAAAACTGAAGTTTCAAGAAATGAAACCTCTAACGCGAAGAGGACATTCCCTATGTTACGAACAACAGATGCACAAAGATCTGAAATACATCAGTAGAGGTAACTTGCGAGAATCTGAGGAAATAACTGTAAGGTAAAGTGCATTGATTGAATCCACTATTAAAATTCTAGTGACTGGAGAGATGCACATGAACTTTACTTTATTGCTAAGTTATCTTTATCTTGACAAAAATCTATTATTGTGGGACAGGAACATTCCTGCTGTTCTGAACTGAACCTAAGTAAACAACCGGCGATCAAATATTACAGGGAAGAAAGTACAATGATTATTTGAGAAAATATGAGTATATGATTAATACCATGCTTGTAGGGCTGCAGCCTATCGAATCGGTGGGTTGAAAATGAAGCTTGATGAACCACGCGTTGCTAGGTTGGTACCTTCACAAGGTAAAGTACTTGGCAAAATTAGTATTAATGGAAGATATAGTTTATTTATTACCGGACAGTAATGTGCCTAACCAAAGTATGTTGCTGCGTTCAGTCTGGTTGCAATCACAACAGGGAAGTTCCCTGGTAAATTCCTTATCACAATTGCCTCGACATCATTAAACTGATCCCACAGTGAAATTGTTCTTGGTCGCAAGCTGGGGAAAGAAGTAAAGATATAATGTTAAACTAACCAAGTGTGCTTCCCAGCAGTTAATATTACTGTGACATACCCTTGATCAATTACTTTGAGGTCTGCCACATATGAACCGTTTATATATCTGTGTGGCCCAACGCCAAGTATGGCAAAAAGGACATCTGGAAAGCGACAGTGGTAAGTCAATATTAATAGTACACTGCAATTGTATGAATGAGTTATATCTGACTCACTCAATTTTGCTCCTGTTCCTGTAATGCTCTCTAGCTCAGTAAGTGAAGTGAAATTATATTTCTTGGTTCTTATGGTAAGACCATCAATCTGTGCAGTCTGGACTGGTGTTCTTGCACTCACTGTGATTTGGTACGGGTTTTCTAAGAAACAGTACATATCTGGAATTGTACCCACATTTGCATTCGTGATAGAATGTGTGATATATCTTGATTCCCAAACATCAATGTTGTTTCCAAAGATTATGCCCTGGATTTCATCACCCTGTTTAATTTGATGAACACAAAGCATTAGTGTGTGGCTATTTATCATGGATGTAGTACTGACATAGTTATCTGTGCATGTAACCATCTGGATTATTACCTCTTTTTCTCACAGGAGCAGCCTCCGACAAGTTTGTTTTCACTACCAACCTCGGAAGGCTTTTTCAGCAACCAGTACATAGATCTTATAGTTGACAACACCCGGCCTAAGATCTCCCGAGGAGGCATGTTATGCTGGGTAAGATAGAAAATGGATCTTAATTAAAATTATGCAATTGTATTTAGCATATAACTTGACAGCACAATGCCTACCTGCATTGTTGAAAAGGAGATTATGCATGTAAGCAGAGGTAAATATATGCATTGGTAAACAAACACAGAATCCCTATAAACTAAATTTTTAGTACCATAATAGGCAAATGGGTCTCTATCTGAATGAGACAGCAGCACTTTTATTTTGGTTCCTGTGGTAGCTCGGGACATGCCAACATAAAATTGACCATGTGAAAAAACTGGCTCTGGTAAGTAGACGCCAATATTCAGTGTTTGTCCATGAGCTTTGTTAATTGCCATTGCGAAACACACTCGCACAGGAAACTGCCGCTTTGTGAATTGAATTGGGTATTGCTGGGTATTATTTGGCGTGAGAGCTATGCGTGGTATGAAAACTATACTATGTTTCCTCTCTCCAACCGCAATCTCTGCCATTATCATGTGTTTTTTGAATTCCCTGCATATTAACCTTGTGCCATTGCACAATCCTTTTGATGGGTTAATGTTTCTAAGCAAAAGAATGGGGAAATTTTTCTTTAGGGCTAAGCGATGAGGAGGCATTTCTTGAGGTGAAAGAGAATTTAAAAAATCTATGTACATTCCCTGCTGGCTTGGGTTGTCTGTTTCATCTGTGCTGAGATAAACTGCAACATTCTGCCGCTGGATCACAATATTATTAATAAACTAAGTTAATTTCCTTCTTATTATACACAGTAATTAGCCGTAAGTCAACTCGAAGTGCACGTACCCAAAAAGGTTCAACATGGCAGGAAGCAATTTCATTTCGAACGAAACTTGCTGCTAACTGTGTCGTAGCTTGGAACATGAATGACTGCCGGAAAAGGATAGAAAATTAGAAAAAACTTTACCACAATATACTGATGAAATTCATAAAAGAATATCAGGATGAAACAGGGACATACTATCTCCATGAGATACCATTATAAGAGGGGAAGAAATCAGCTTTTGAGCAAGAGAAGCAATATCCTTCAATGAAATTTCACCCACAAGCTTCAAGAAATGCTCCACAGGTTTCCTAGGAAGATAAAATTCATGGAAACTTTTACTGATGAGAAGAGGACATACATGTCGAGTTCAATATTTTCTTTTTCTTTTGAAAATTTTGAGATCAGCTACTTCAGAACCACAAAAAAATAAAGATAAGCAAGGAAGAATGGAAATTGGTACTCATCCCCAGTTAATCTCCCAAACCTAAAGTTTCTTTTGCTCAATAATGCAACACCACCTGAAACTTTTTAAAGCCAATCCCAAAAATACAGGCTGCCACCGTGTTCGTGTCCCCCCCTAAACAGTGATCAAATTTTAGTTACAACACAAGATTCAATATTCAAAGACGTTTACACATCCTTGGATGAACGTCCGTGTCAATATAACAATCGAATTCGCATTCAATAGCCTTAATAGCAAACCTAGACTACTGAGTTTAGCATGATCTGGCATATTTCAACTAAATAACAGATCATATAGCGTGGATGCATCTTTCATGACTTTGTACTATCCAAAACATGCAATCAACAATCAATATCGATTCATTTCTACTTTCAAGACCTACCTATTTAAATACATCGTTATATGCCATAACCATACCGATAAAAATTGATTCAAGTGAATTGTGCAGGGTAATGAAATCCACAAGTCACTACAGAGTATCAAGAATTACCTATCTCCGTGTGTCAAAATTTGTCTACCAATATCTTCTGCTGCAACCATCTGCAAGATAAAAACTCAATTGCAAGCCGGTCAGAAAAACTCTAGAACAATAATAATCAGCATACCTCTGATGTATGGAGGAAGTTGCTTACTCTGGATTCGAGGTTCATAAGAATGGTGGACTTTGTCGATTGTTTGGCCTGATGTAACTCAACTTGGTCAACTCCCAGCCAGTGGAAATGGAAAGATGAAGAATAGAGGCAAAAGGGGAGATGAGGAAAACGTGATTAGAAACCAGTCCCAAAGTTACAGTGTGATCAAAGACCAACGGACATTGCTAAACTATTTCTCAGAATGACTTCTTACACTAAAATTATTTGGCCGATTGTTTGCGGCTTTTAGTGTAGCAATTGATTGCTACAGGTAGTCTATGAAAAGGAGCAGAGTTTCATCTGTAAAAGGATACATGCATTGCCCAACAGAGTGAAAGTTAAAGACAACAAATCCATGGCTTTGAGCCTTGAGAGGAAATAATTTTTTCCCCAGAGAGATATAAGTTCGATATCAAACAAAGAAACCAGTTGAGAGAGAGAGAGAGAGAGACCTTGGGGTGGGTCTGGTTCGAAGCTTTAGTCGCCGGTGGTGGTGGTCGCCGGAGATGGAGACGGTTACGGTGGTGAGGTGGTCGACGGTGGAGGTGGGAATCGCCCCTCCCTCTCTCTCTCTCTCTCTGAATCTCTGTATTGTATCGTGGGGAAGGTCCAAAACGACGTCGCTCTGTCGTAGCCTCCTGTTCTGTACGAGGAACGACGTTAATGGAACGTGTTTGTTTGGGGTTTTGATTCTGTGAAACCAAACTCATTTTAAGAATTGAAAATGCGTCAAGATCAAGTACTTATTTATATGCAAATTACATGAAACGTTTACATAATTTATATACTAGAGAGTTCTACAAAATGGATGTTTGAGATCAATAAAATATGATTAAGATAAATAGAAAATGTCATTGGAAGAAACTAGTGTTTTGGTTTCGATTCAGTGTAACTAATTCATATTAAAAATTAAACAATTATTGAGATCAAGTACCAATATAAAGACAATAAAAAAGAAACTTTTTATGGATTAATATTATGACAATTTATACAAGATTAATGTCTCGGATTAAAAAAATATGACTAATATAGATAGAAAGTCTCAAAGTAATCCTAGTACTAAGAAAGCATTGAAACGACGTCGTTTTGAGGGCATGCCAGAGGTTGAATCTGCGGCAAAAGGCATTGGAACGACGTCGTTTGTAGGGTATACCATAGGTTGTACCTGTGGCACGATGGAACGACGTCGTCTTTAGGGCATGCCATAGGTTAACCCTATGGCACGGTTTTTTTTTTTTTTTTTAAAAATTCCCCCAAAATCAAAGAAGTCGTTTAAACAGGTCAGCGTGAAATTGATTCTGGAAGTAATCAGACGACCACCGGCGTGAAATCTCCCCTGTGCATTCCGGCAGCAAGTCTCCTTCAACGGTGGGGATAAAGAGAGTAAACGGCATACCTGGGAAGTAATCGGAGTCGGCGTGAAATCGAGCCCGCCTCTCTCTTAAACAGGTCTGCTTCTCTCTATTTGGGACAATTTTTCCGAAGAGAGGCGCTTTCACCATTTGTTTTTTTTTTCGGATTTTCTCTGGTCAAGTTGCTTAAGGTGAGAAAGTTATTGTTTGCATCGCCCTATGAGTATTATTTCTACGTTTTTTGTTTCCTTGGTGTGGAAAATGGTGAAAATCAGTTGGCACTTTGTATTTGGAAGTTAAGATGTGGAAGCACCGTGAAGTGTTTGTCATGTGAAAATGGCTGATGCCCTCAGAAATTGAAGTGCTAATATGATAATGTTCAAAAAGGCCTTGGAGTTAAATTTTTTGTCCAAGAAGATGAAGGAAACTAACTTTGTAGCTTCCACGTTGGCTCTAGCAGTTGCTTGCCATTGGATACTTGATTGTCACTTGAACAGAGGTTAAGTCGTTCTTGACAATCACTAATACGGTCTCTAGATAATCTAAAGTATCCTCCTATTTATATGTTTTAGGTGGAAGAAGTAGAGCAAAATGGATTGGGAAGAAAGTTAATTAAGGATTGGTTGGAAATTTCATTTAGGAATCCCAGTTCTGCAGCCCCATCTTCAGGGAGTTATTTTAAGGATTTGTTTCCAAGCTTCACTTTTTATTTCTTTAGCTATGGCGTAACCCTTTTATTGGTCTCTTAGTTGCTTTTGTTTCACTGTGAAGTCATTACTTTTTCTTGCCATCAGATTTTAGACACGGATCAACCTACAAGCCACGTGATGATTAGCCGATTCCTGGAAAACTACTCGGAGCTATGGTTTGAAGGAGTTGTTTTCTCGTACCTTTTGGTACATTGTTTTTCTCAATGTCTTTTTGTCACCTTTCAAGTGAACTCTTTTTGTAATATTTTCTGTTATTGTTTGTGTTGTTTTGAAGGTTCAATAGATTTGGAATGTAAGGTTTGTGGTTTGCGTTTGCTGCTCTTTTACTTGTACTTCTGTATTTGTTCCTTCTGTTTTGCATTTGTTGAGCTTGACTTCGTAGTGCGAGAGTTTGAGATCTCTCCCATTTTGCGATTTTAAAATTTGCTTAATTTTCTCCTCTTTTTTCTTGCATGTTTTGTTGATCTTCGTTTGAAATTCTGTTTTTGGTGCTGACATAGAAGAGGGAAATCATTTGTCTACCTAATTGACAAGGTTTGATTTTTGGGGATTACGTAGCTTTGAACTTAAAGTTGACATGTTTTGTGTTCTATGGATCTAATTTCAATGTTCCTTTTTTCTTCAAAACATATTGCCAACACATCCTCTTTTATCTGTGATTGGAAAGGTTTAGATTGGTAGACTTACGAGAAATGAGTGTAGTCTTCATCGTTGCTCTATATAAAGAGCTGCTGTATTATCATTTTGTGACTAATTCAGTCAAATCAGTGGAAAATATAATTCTCCAGCCTTTTGATAGAATGGTCTATCTCCAGGATGAGCTTGAAGAAAAGGAATCATCTGATGCTCATAGATAGAGACTCAAGTCAAAATATCCAACCAGCAAGAGTCAAGGTACCATTTGAAGCTGGAATACATTTATTCAGAAAGAGATGAACCGAAGTACATGTCTATTTGTGCAGGCGTCAATAGAAAATCAGGAAAGGATTGTGTTGTGAGGAATAGAGGCAGTGTTTATCATACATTAAACAAACCGAAGGACGTTGACTCCTTTGGTGCAAAAGGAGAAGGAAAGGTGCTATCACTGCTATATTTACAAAGTGAGTTGTTCTATCTTACTATGAATGGAAATGAACGAACTTTTTAATCTGGTTGCAGCTGAAGGTTGAGAGGTCTACAAGGAACAGATTTTGCCGCCTTTCAGAAGAAATAGATTTAAATGAGAAATCATTTGCTTTTCTTGATTACCTGAGCACTTATGGACTTAAAGACTCTCACTTTATCCAAATGTACGAGAGGCACATGCCTTCCCTTCAGCATAAACTGAGTTCTGCAACGGAAAGGGTGGAGTTCCTGTTAAGTGTTGGTGTCAAACATAAAGACATTAGAAATATTCTCATGAGGCAGCCACAAATCTCATGTTGGTTTTTTGGCGAGTTTGAGCATTCCAGATTCCATAATAGTTTGCTTGAAGAGGTTGGTATTAATAAGAGATATAAATAAAGTTGTGCACCTGAGCCGTCAAATACTGGTTCAGCGGATTGATAGTTTTGGACCACTCGTTGCAGTTTTCTTACCAGAGAATTGGGAGCACCCAGAGAGAGTATGGTGAATATGGTCAGAAAACGTCCTCAACTACTTCACTACAACATGGATGATTTGCTGCCAAGAATTAATTTTCTTAGGAGAATTGGGATGCATAACTCTGACATCTTGAAAGTATTGACTAGCCTCACACAGGTCACTTTCCTTTATTTCACTTGGTATTTCAATCATTTGCGTACCGTTTTTTGGGTGCAGAATCGTTCATTACTTCGTTATTCACTTTTCGAGGTTTTATTACATTTCCTGTTTTATGTACACATGGGCCCCTAAATGGGGTGAATGTGGTTACATGTATCTGCCTCGCAGATCACACTATCCTCTAGGACCGTGTTAAATACTCCTACTAAAAAACCTTGCTATCTGATCCTGTAAGTTCCAAAGCACTTAACTTTCTATGAACATCATTCATAAGCTTCTGTTGTCTATAATCCCAAAAAGGACCTATGCTTGTTCTATCCCCTGAAAGAGAAAGTCATCAACATTAGACCCCATACGCCCGTGTTACTTCTCTCTCATGAAAGAGAAAGTAGCAATGTGGGTTACAATATCAGACATTGAATCTTTATATTATATTCGGCTGATCAATGCTGGTCTCTATGACCTTATAACCCATTGACTTGACTGTAGACATGAATTCATAGTAGAGCTAGAGACTCATATTTCCAACGGTTTAAGTATTTCCCGTTCAATATAGACTCGGCGATCAAGGTATTGGTTGAGAACTCTCCCATTGTACATAACTGTGATGGTCGAGGTAACAATTTGCACTGGTCGGTTAGTTATCATTGAAGAAAGGCACTTTGAGTGTATGAGAGATACTTTTCTAACAAACAAAAAAAAAAGCCCCAATGCGTAATGCACCTTGATGTTATCACACCTACAAGGGTCGACAGCTGACATGGAGCTCTACAGTGCCTTGATTGTGTTGATTTGAGAGGTTTTGGCATGGGGTTAAGCAAGGGCATTTCCTCTGGTCGGTTATTTACCTTTGAAGAGAGGCACTTATTGTGTATTAGAGATACTTTTCTAACAAAAAAAAAAAAAGCCCCAGTGCGTAATGCACCTTGATGTTATCACACCTACATGTGTCTGTGGAAGCTGACATGGAGCTCTACAGTGCCTTGACTGTGTTGATTTGAGAGGTTTTGGCATGGGGTTAGAGCAAGGGCTAACCAAGGTAGGAGCAGATCTCCTCCCTCAGCATGGCGAGCCACTTTCCCCGTAGGTGTTCTGACAAGAAATTAGGAGCAAGTTATGCTTAATCATTTTGCATACTTGTTTAGATTTCTTTCACAAAGTTCGATAATATAATTGGACCATTAAATCAGCCAATAAGCACTCAAAGCTAACTAGTACAAGTGTCGGGCATTGAAATGACTCGTCAGTACCCATCGAGGACACTTGTCAGTACCCATCGAGGACACCAATAAATGTGTCATTGCACCAATTTTAGATCCAATGAAGTCTCATTTTTTGAACTCAATCATTAGACCATAGTTTGGTCTATTCAGATTTCAACACTTTTAGGACTCATGTCCATCATTCATCGGTCATCATTCATCTAACACACCTATAGCATTGTCAGTGGACAACTTTTTGATCCAGTAAAACCTGCTCCAGCATACATATGTATTGGATATATTCCCGCATTCGTATACATTTAGTTATTTATCTTTTATTTTGTCGTCTCCTCCACTGTGTCCCTGGTTTTTTTAGAATCCCTGGATTTCGTGTTTGTAGCTGTGTCGGTGTCCATGCAACATAGAAGGCCTGAAAGATAGTTCATAATATAATCTACACACTCGAAGTCTTAGAGAGGCCTGAAACATGATCTAGAACTTGAATACATGCTACTGTCACCCTCTATTATGATTTCATGTTTGTTGCCTTGCTCTCTCCTCGAGCCACTCACCCTTACAATCCCATTTTCATGAACTTTTACTCCTCCTTATGGTTCGGAGGAGTGATCCTAGGACTACTCCCAACCTAGGCCTACGGAGAGGAGAATGGAGCACATGCAATGGTGGCATGTGTGGTCACTTTTAAAGCTATAGGAGTGACGAAGTCTTTCAAAGCCGTAGCGTCCGGGAGTGGCGACTCACTTGGAATGCTTGCCAAATGTTTCCACGTGTGGCTCTTCTTCAAGAATAGCGCACAAGGGAACCCTCGTGGGTATTTCTGTGCGGAAGTAGTGCATGGATGGCTCTATTCCTTAGTAGTAGGGAGCTCTTAAAATGGTGTTGCTCCGACCTTAGGAGCGCGATTCTGCGTTCTCAACTAAGGAGCTCGACGTGAGCCCGCTCTCATTGAGATGGAAGCTCGCTCCTCATGAAGATGAGAGCTTTTGTATGATACTTGTAACATCCCACATCGGTGGGCTATGGAAAATGTGAGTAGTATATAAACGATTGAAGTAGCTGCTGTATAACTCGAGGTTAACCTTTGGAACTATGTGGTTAGGCTAAGGGTTAGTAGGTCAGCTGGCATGGATCGTTACAGGTGGTATTAGAGCACAACCCGGTCTACATGGTGGAGCCACCTCTAGAATCTATACGATTCACCTCTTGAATCTCGGAAGAGGAGCAAATTGCAATACTAAGTCCTGCACCATGACCACCGGGGGAAGGTTGTTGGGCCAATGCAATGGGGACGTTGCATCACGAGGTGGGGAGATTGTAACATCCCTCATCGCGGGCTATGGAGAATGTGACTAATATATAAAGGATTATTGACTTTGCTGTTATAAAAACTGTGAGTAATATATAGTGATCCAATGTTATAAAAATTGATTTTTCATTAGTTTTAGCTCATGTTTTGACTTTTCTTGTGCATTATTAATTGCACATTTCGAAGTCTTGGAATTGATGATCATATGTTTCCGTGTTAGCAATGCATATTATGGTTGATATACATTTGTGTTAAACTTCATTGAGGAGAAACTTGCCCAAAATTGAAGTACTAATGTACTATATAGCTCCTAAGGGGAAACAAACATGTATATCAATACTACTTGTGGTGGATTATGTTACTTTTTCTTTCCACTGTCAAATGGCCTTGGTAGTTTGGATATTTCACCAAATTGTGGAATCTTTTCACTGTTGGATATGGATGCTGTTTTAATTTTCTTTCGGCTGTACTAACCATTCAGTGGCAGAAATCGCGGAATGGTGAAACTGATTCGTGAACTTGCGTTAAGTGATGCTGAAATTCTTTGAAAACGAACATTCCTATGTGATATCTTACCGGGTCATCTTTTTCTGGGAGGCAGTGGGATAATTTGTTCTTATGCTTTTTAGAAAAAAACATAATTCTGTGTATTTAATGCTTAAATGCTTTGAAAATAAATTGTTCATTTATTTAATGGACTTCATGTTTTCGTTTAAGCAGCTTATCTTCGTGAATGTTAAGATGACGACGAAGATGTGTTCCATGTGAATCATTTGGCTGTGGAATTGTCTGCAGAAGATGTTTTCTTCTGGTATTGCTAGTTCTAACTTTATGTTTAAGCTAACATCTTATGTTTGGAATTATCTTTTAGTGTTTGAGAACTAATGTAGAAGCAGGCATTTGAGTCCTGCAGTTATGTTTGATATTTATGTGACTTTAATTTGTGGGTACGTTAAAAGAGTTGGATCAGTTTGTAGGAATGTTACGGGGTTTATCTCAGATTTGCTATGCTCTTTAATTATGCTCTATGACTGTTTGCCTGTTAACAAATTCTCCAATTTAGACCTAATATTGGGGGAACTTCAGGTCCATTCAGGTCTTGGTGTGGTCCCTCTTGTCAACACTAGCAGAGGACTCCCATGTGATTTGTCGACAAAACTGCATGGTTTTTAGTAATCGAGCCGATCTCTAGCTTAAGTTTCGGGAAGTTTTGGGCTTGTTTAGTAACTCGTTTTTATAGACTCGGCTCGTTTAAGGAGATTCATTAATTAAATTACTTTGGCTTGGCTTGGTAAGGACTGAGCTCGTTTACGAACAAGTCGAGTTCGAGCTCAATTTTTAACTCGTTTACTAAACGAGTCGGCTCCGCTCGTTTACACCTACCAGCCATCAAAAGCAGAACCAAACAGCTTCCAAAAACCACCATCATCCAATGGTACAAATTAAAGTTACAAAACCAGCCATCGGAAGGACAATATTTGTTTTTGCCCTCAAGAAATTCATCCATCAGATTTGTCGACGCGGACAAGAGAAGTACATGAAAGCCTGCCATTGGTCGAATTTGCTCATCCCATAGTTTCGTTGCTTACTTGCTTGTTAAACAAAATGTTGTTAGGACGTGACATCTTCATAATTGAGTAATCAGAAAGTCTACATACCCTGAAAGGGTACCCAGAATTGACACAGAATGTGTCAATCAATCTGGGCCATTGATTTTCAAATTCTTGGTATATTTTATGTGTATCTAACAGTGTTGATTCTTATAAGACCTCGCATTCTACCAATAATTTCATGTCGTGTGGTAATTCATATTGTATGTTAAGGGTATTTAGTAACATTATGTTTTCTTGCAAGAATTTAACCAAAAATTTCATTTCGACCAAACACACAGAAAAATAAAATTTCTTTTTACTTTTCTTTCTTTCATCTCACTTTCACTTTCCATCATATGTAATTTCCCTCTCTTTAAGGGACCCTAACTCACGGTAGGGGTGCTAGAATTTTAAATATTGAAGCATTGGGGGAAATATTAAAATGAAAGACTCGATATTTAAAAGAATAATTTGCTTCAGACTTCACATAAGTATATATAAAACACATGGCGCATTAAATTTTTTAATATACAATCCAACTACCTCGTAAAGCAAAAATGGACGTCCTTTCAAGTCGCAAAATTCATTTATAACTGAGTTTGTGCTGAAATTCAAGACATTTTCATTTCAATATGCAAAATTAATATAATAGCAAGTCCAAATTTATTGGTTAGAAATTTGAATTAAAATAAAACCCACAACTCATTGGTTAGATACCCCACACTCAAAGGTCCAATATAAGTGCAAATTCAAAACACGTTGTTTGGCGTGGGGGCCTCCGTTCGGTACCGCGTGCTACGTGAGTCACATGGACTTGTTCAGTACCTTGTGGCGCGTTTTGATTGGCCGCAGGATACCACATCTGTGCGACGCGTGGTACCCAATCATCACCTATTTTTTTCCCAATAATGAATTTTTTTATGACTAAAGAAAAGAAATCTACTAATTTTCTACGACCCTACAGGAAAATACTTGCAAGAAATTATCCAAGAAATCCACTCATATCCCAGCTCGAACTCGAACCAGGCTCTTCTCCAATCCCCCAACCTCTTACTCTTAGTAATAGTATCTTTCATGCAGATCTTTCTTCCCCTTCCTCAGATTAAGAATTGGAGCCTCTTATGTTGGGAATGCAAAAGCACAAGCAATAAAGCAAAGAAAATTAACAAAAAAACTAAAATATGAAACCAACATCAAGTTTAGCCTGCCAATCGAAAAAAAACATCTAGTTTAGCCACAAAGTTCGCAAATCGCACCAGAAATTGTACTTCAACCAATCTTACAAGTTGTGTTGGAGGATACAAGCAGGCTTAGGGAAATTGACAGAAGTGTTTCCCACTCCCATCTCCCTCTATCTATGATATTGCATACATCATCAAATAAACTACACTCATCCTTTCGTCCAACTCCTCTAAAGCTCCTCTAGAAAAAATGTACAATATTATTTGTTTAAGAGTTGTTCTGTTTCTTGTAACAAGGGGAAGAGTATGACATATTAAATACGAAAATGGACAATTTTACTCATTCTGGACAGCAGATTAGGTCAAGTGAAGATAAAATATCAACTAATTCTCCATCCAAATCGAAAGAAATAGCTAAGTCAGTTACCACCAAAAAGGCCAACGAAACCTGTCCGTCATATCAGTATGCAAAATATTAGGAGCCTTTATCAGTAGGCGGGGGTGATGGTGCCTTTTGAGCTGTCACAGAACCTGCTGACTCCTTAGATTCGACAATTTTGCGGAGCCTATCTTGAAGAACTCGAACTCTGTCCTCTGTCCTGCGGAGCTTCCTCCATCTGTAGGAAAGCCAGAGGCCAAACCCACCGTACACAACAATGTAGGAACCCCATACGTAAGGGTAAGTTACTGCATGCTCTTTAATTTTCCGATACTGTTGTTCTATCGCCCCTGTCCACCCAACAGCTGGAGAGTTTGGTGGTTGCTGATCCTCTTTATTGTCTTTGTGAGGAGCTTCCATTTCTCTTTCCCTTCACCGTTTATGAAATGGCTAATGTCAGACCTCGGAATAGGAGAAAATGGTAGTCCCTAGAAGTTACCTTCCTTGGCTGCACCTGAAAATCAGAAAGGAGAATTAGATATAGCAGTTTTCCATGTCCAGTCACCTAGAACTCGACATTGCCTACACGAATTAAGAAAACACATATCAACTACATAAACAAGCACAACTGTAGCACAGTGTTTGCAACTAGACAACTGAAGAACAAGCTATGAAACCATAAATTACAGAAATCTTGCTCAAGGACTGGATCTCATCACACACACTGATCGACTTTAATTTAACATGGTGAACCAATTAACTTTGGAGGATGAAAACGGACAGGACATATTGAATTACCATTCGTTAATATAATGGTAAATTAGTCTTAAGGGAGGGCATTCAGACTTAAGTCCATAAAGCAAAGTTCACAGTCCAACTAATAAAATGAAACTCTGGTTGTGGGAGCGTGGATATCACATGCCCTTGGGAACAAGTAAATTGCACCTTTTTTTTTTCCATAACCGAGTAAAATTGAACAAAGGACTTCCATTCAGGCAGAGCCAAAATAGACTGACTCAAAAAAAAACGCACTTCAGGGGGTGGGCCGTTCTATTTTTGACATTTCAGGCATTGGGCTGAGTTAATGGAGCTGGGGCTGGCAAGTTAAGCTCCCAAATTCCTGTGTGCCTGCCTCACCTGCTGATGGAAGACAGCTCTGGGAAGGGAGGAAACGAGATGTGTAACAAACCAGGAGGTCTCTTTTGGGCTACCTGAGGAGGATTGAGGCCTCCTAGAGGAACAAAATGTCACAGCAGAGCCTTGTCAGAAGTGGTTCGGAATTTGGATCCCCCGAGGAAGAAAAAGGAAGCTGTGAAACTTGGAGAGCTTGATAAACCATGAGAAGGGAGACTTTGGAATGCAGGGAAGTGTTGATGGGAAGGAAGGCAAGCTATCCTTTTCTTGGATCTGAAACTTGGAGCGCTTGACAAACCAGGGAAGAGCTTGGAATTGTTGAGTTTTGTGATGCAAAAGTAAAGGTAGGAGAGCAGGTGTTCAAACAATGCAAAAAAACCAAAAAAACCTTATCTCTTCTCTCCACAAATTTCTCAACCAATCCAAGATCCAAAATTAACCAATAGATGTCTCTAGTTTCAATTAGTTAAGAGGTGCCAGAGAAGGGAAATGGTAAAGTGACTATTGGAATCCAACACAAGGGCAGATGAGGGAGCCATTGTTTGGCTCCTTGGGCATACTTTCCAAATCGTGCAAAATGTGCCCGAATGGGAATTGGCATAGCTGGAATTTTATAAGCTATATCATAAGGCAAAAACTGTTCGTTGTGTGTTAAATTCTACTCAGGTGTAGAAGTCCTATACAAACTGGAACCTGAACTCAGTTAGATTGAGGTAAACGACCTAGGAAAATTTGAGTTTAAATCCCACAACACGATAATCATCCCAAACAGATACTGAACTACCACCCCCTAAGTTCCACCCCATATCATTGAAAACTGATCGTATCATCTTAGAAGAGAAGAACAAGAGGCATCAAGAATGGCTATATCAAGAATGAGAAATTCTGATATACATGGTATTCCACAACCCTAACGGGAGTTGGACTAACTAACAACATACGAACAAATTTAGCCCTAGCAGCTTGACTAAGCTGAAATTTAAAGATCATAGGCACCCAAAGACTCCTAAATTCCTAGGCAAATGGATGGTGCACTATCCTACAAGCAGATTACGGCTATGAGTGAGTGAGATTCAAAAAGAATATAGAGCTACATAATTTCAATGTGTTAAACTGGAAACTTGAATGCAGACATAGCCTACAGAGGCAGAGAATGAAGACCATAGCAAATAAGGGTGAGATAACAATTTCGGCTACTAGATTCGTATTGTATTTTTTTACTATACTTCAGAAAAAGGCAGAGTAATCAACTCGAGATCTCACGAGAGGTCGACAATGTAGACATTCTTAATTTGAGCCAGCTTGATATTGACATCATTGGCTAGAACCCCTTCATCATGCCGACCAATATTAGCAGAAAATGGAATAGCTAACTTACAATTAAGACTGAGCTTGAGAAGACACTAGACAACCATCAGCAAAGCAGAGACTCGAATTTGAGGGTCAATTTCTACATGCACGTACCAAATGAGAGAATTTGTCCTGAGGAGCCTCACATGAGTGGATAGAAATACTTATATGAATGAAAGGTTTAAAACCGTGATAATAAGCTAAAAAATATCACCATAGAGGTTGTGTAAAGAACTTGGTTTGTCGAGGCAACAGAAAAGGTGGGAGAAAAGATATTCAGACATACCAGAGATTTTTCCTTTGCTCCTCTCCACAAGTTGCTCAACAAATCCAAGATCCAAACACAACCAATAGACTTGTAACCAGTTGCTTTTAGTTAAGATGGTCAAACCGACTATTGAAATCCAACACAAGGGGAGATGAGGAAGCCATTGTTTGGCTCCTCCAAACCGTGCCAAATATAATTGTTTTTTCCTCAACATCCAAGCACAAGAAGATAGATTCGGAATTGCAAATCACTATTCTTGCGTAGTTCCGTTCACTAAAGCTCAGCAGTGATGAAGTAAAAATAACAGCCATACTAATGACATGGTTTTGGGAAGCCAGTTCTTCTACGTGAAAACGGTTGGGAGATAATATTGGTGCGCATGATGAGGGGGTTCTAGTGTCTACATGACGACCTTTTGTGAGATCTCGAGTTGATTACTTTGCCTTTTTTGGAAGTATATAACAAATACATTATGAAGCTGATCGCCGAAGTTGTTATCTCACCCTTATGAAAAAAATTATGATGAGACTTGATACGTGACTACATGCGAGGGAACCAAAGTAGTAGAAAAAAGTTCAAATAATACTACGACGGATATTACTATCAAATCTAAAAGTACATGAACTTTTAGGAAATGGTATTGATAATTCCCATAACCATTTATAAATAGATTTTTTTTTGGCACATAAGACATCAGAACCAGCAAAAATCTTGTTACAAAAAAAAAAACCTGCGAAAAATAATATAAAAAACTACAACCAGCTGATATGCTATTACAAAAGTAAACTGGTTAGATATTTAAAATTAAAGCAGAGACTCGAATTTGAAGGGTCCATTTCTACAAGCACATAGCAAAGGAAACAACTTATCTTGAGGAGCCTCTACATGAGTGAATAGAAATACTTATATGCATTAAAGGTTTAAAACCATGAAATAAGCTAAAAAAACATCACCATAAAGGTTGTGTTAAGAACTTGGTTTGTCAAGGCAACAGAAAATGTGGGAGAAAATATATTCAAACATATCAGGAAGTTTTCCTTTGCTCCTCTCCACAAGTTGCTTGACAAATCCAAGATCCAAACACAACCAATAGACTTGTGTCCAATTGCTTTTAGTTAAGACAGTAAACCAACTATTGAAATCCAACACAAGGGCAGATGAGATGGGGGAGCCATTGTTTGGCTCCTCCAAACAGACAAACAGTGCCAAATATAATGTTTTTCCCCCAACTTCCAAGCACAAGAAGATATATTGGGAATTGCAAATCACTATCCTTGCGTTCTCTAAAGCTCTGCAGTGATGAGCTAAAAATAACAACCATATTAAATTATTAACGACAGGGTTTTGGGAAGCCAGTTCTTCTACGTGAAAACGGTGGGGAACCAGTTGGGGTTTCGAGAAAGCAGCCTCCTCTAGTCCCATCGTAAAAAACAATACTGTTTTGAATCTACAAACTCCAAAATAATCACATCACGACTGTAGGACAAAGATAGAATTCGGAATTAGAGGACTTAAATTGCCGATCAGACCTGCAAAAAAATACTAATCCAACTTATTCCACATAATCCTACTCCAATCCAATCCTCCCACATGGCACCAAACTTATCCTAAAACCTTACGTCCCAAGAGGATTAGTAAGGGAACTTAAACCCTCAAACTTGACATTACAAGTTAAAGTTAATTCAAACCAACAAAATGTTTGGCTCTTGAAACCAATCGATTAATGTTACAGAATAAAGCTCCATGATACACAGGTAGAGGTTTAAGAAGTTGGAAAAATTGTTCTCGTGACGAATACAAATTGTACACCGAGACATTTGCTTAAATCACACTTAATTTCAAGAGAACTCAATATCAAGATACGAGAAATGCATTGTAATCAGGGCAAAAAAATCACAGTTATACACATATAAGTATACAGAGAAGAGTGAGAGCGGCATATACCTTTTACTGCGTGCGAGAGCAGGGCGGAGAGAGAGAGAGAGAGAGAGGCGGCGGTCTGCCGTCTGCTTGGTGGAGAATCCGACGGGGCAATTTGAGAGAGGAGCAGTTAGGGCAAGAACGCCAAAACGACGTCGCAAGGAGACGACAAGTCCCGGTAAATTTAGGGATGGCAATCTCGGCCTCCCCACCCCCTCCCCTCCCCGAATGGGTAGGGGATTCGGGGATTTTTTTAAAAAGAATTCGGGAATCGGGTAGGGATGGTATTGTTAGTCCCCTCCCCGATCCCCGACCCTCTCCGATCCTCGCCCCCTCCCCGCATCCCCATTCACATATATATAATATTTTATATATGTATATTATATTATAAATTTATAATTATAAGTTTTTCTTTTTCTTTTTTGGAGATAATTTGTTAAATACTTTTCCAAGTATTTTCAAGTATTATACTAGTTTCAAGTATCTCAAGATATTATAAGATCTGGCCTAAAGTTTTCATGTAAATTGATTCTCGGTGACGTTTAGTGAAATTATGCACATGCCACATTTTCTTGCAAAAGGGCAGAGACGTGAGAGCCCTCTACGTATGTTTCCCAGCAACATTTTCTTACCGAAAAACCAAATCAGTTTCACATATTCACATTTGTTTTATTAGTGTAGCTCATATCATCTCAAATGTGAAATCAATTTTGTTAATTAACCTCAAATGTAATTTTTGGATCCCCGAATCCCCGTGGGGATCCCCGTTCCCCGCATTGGGGTCGGGGATGGAGGGTAAAAAAAAATCCCCGATGGAGATTGGGGAGGGGATGGGGATTGGCATGGGGGTGGGGATCGGGGATGGAGGTAGTGGTATCCACCCCATCCCTACCGGTAATCAGTGAATCGCAAAAAATTATTCAGTACCCCTGGGGCACCACGTAATCTCACCTGAATCCCAGGTACCAAAAAAACGACGTCGGTTAGTTTCTCGCTTTTTGCACTGTTTACTTCTGTAAATGGAGTATCATATCAGTAGTTTCTGTGGTTTTTATTTAACAATATGCTAAGCATTTATGTTGGTTCTACATTAATTTTAAATATCCAACCAGTTTACTTTTGGGAAAAACCTATGGGTACCGACCCATAGATACATACAACGTACAGAGCACGTTTGGGGATCAACTTTTGGGTTCCACAAGAGTGATCCGAACTGTTCATTACTCTTATAACATTTTTCCAAAGGGCCCCACAAAAAATCAGTTCAATCCAACGGTTGGAAATGGATGAATCAACGAAAAAATGTTTAGTTTGAAACGGTGGGAATTTGATTCAGCCATTTCCAACCGTTAGATTGAGCTGATTTTTTGTGGAGCCCCTCGGAAAAATATTCTAAGAATAATGAACGGTTCGGATCACTCTTGTGGGACCCAAAAGTGGGTCCCCGAGCGTGCTCTATATGTTTTCTGTGCGTTTGGGTTTGTACGTGTAGCAATGTCCTTGCTTTTGTAATATCATATCAGCTGTTCGTAGTTTTTCATGTTATTTTTTGCAGGTGTTTTTTTGATGTCTTTATGTGCCAACAAAAATCTATTTATAATGGTGGTTATGAAAATTATCCATATCATTTCCTAAAAGTTTATGCATGTTTAGATTAGTGTATTAATTTTCCTCCCAAATATTTTCCCATCTCTTCCGCTCCCATCAAGTTCCAAACAGAGCCGGTTTTCATTTGCAAAATTACGGGACAGGGGTGGGGTGTTGTGCGTGGGATGCACAATACTTTGTTGTGCAGCCATGGTGCGGCTGCGCTAACTTTGCTCTGACAATAGGAGACGTCTACCGCGTAGAGCTTGTCGAGTACTACAACTATATCAAAAATCAACTCGATCGGATATCTTTAAGTGCATAATCGAAGCACAAATACCTTGAAAATAAATGAAACACAAATGGATACAAACATCGGATCAAAATTACTTTTTCAAATTATTTGTATTCTGATGAGGCACTTAAGATATTAGTTGATTTTTGGCACACTTATAGTATTAGTCGAGCTCTAAGTGGTGAACGTCTTTGATCGTCGAAAAAATGCCGGTGCGGCTGCGCCATGGGGGCTGCACAGCATGGTGTTGTGCATCCCATGCATAGCACTCCCAAGTCCCAAAATTACTTCGCGCACGCATATCCGTGTACATAAGATGAACGGACAATGTATCTTGACCATTCAAAAATATTTTTGACGGTCCGAATTGTGTTTCCTCTCTAACCGGTTAGAAAGATTTCTGATTGGTCAAAAAATACTACAGTACTATTGATCTGTTGAAACGTACGATTGATTAGGAGGGATGCGCGTGCGTGCGTTCGAATTGACGGATTGGTTTCGGTTGGGGAGTACACTGTCCTGAGAGAGTCAGTCGACCCGTTCCCCATCTGCCCGGCTCTCCATTGCTCTCTTTCTCCGTCATCGACTTTCGACGGTTCAAAGCGCCAGAAAACAAGCATGGAGCCAATTAATTCTAGCAACCGCGGTGCAGATGAGGTGCTTTCCTCCACCAATCCACGTCTTTTATACTCCTTTACGTCAAACATTAGTTTGTATGGCCTCAACTGTATACATAGCAGCATATCTGCAACTTAACGGCTGGAATCAGCTCAAAGCACAACCACACTATCAAATTGGGTTTAATTTCCAGATTTTCCCGCGAAATCGATCATTGGATTATACTGGTTGATTGACACGAATCAAATCTACAAATGCATGCTTATGAGGGCTGGATTTCTGATTCTAATGCAGAAACGCAATTTCGATTAATGTTCCCCTTAATTGAATTGGTTTGTTGTATTTGATTGCTTGCAACTCTTGACCTCTTTTTGTGTCAAAGAATTATGTTAAGTGCTTTTTTGTTTTTATGAACAGATTATGTTAACTAACTTCACTTATTTATTGTCTTGTCCTTTTTTAAAAAAAAAAATCTTTTCCTTTCCCTCAATAAATCCCCCTACACATCCATGATCCCAATACAGAATCGGTGTATGTTAAGTTGCTAATCGAATCAGCTTCACATAGTCGCTATCCGTATGTAGGTTTGACTGGTGTCCCTTGTCACTGTTGGCGGGTGATAATTTAGGTTCGAGTTCTAAACGGAAACCTGTCTAGTGTAGAGGGTAATAACAAAAATGACAACTTTTTCTTATTATCTGAATAACATGTAGTTGGGTACTTAAAATAAACATGTGGTTGGGCAAACAAGTTAAGCCAGAATGAAATACTCTTGTCTACTTACTAATTTCCACTTTTCCACTAGTGATGATTTTTTTTTTTGGAGGATGGTGCTGATTTGACGGTGTCTATTACTTTTGTAGATACTATTCTCATTGTTTTTCTGCTTTGTAAATTGATTTCCTCTCCACTATTTGACTGATGTTTTATTCTTTTTTTTTTTGCGTGGCAGATTCTAGTGGAACAACACTCTCATGCAAAAATAGTTCTCCTAAACAGGCCTAAGAAACTGAATGCAATTTCCTTTCAAATGGTATGATGATGGGATTAGTATCGTTTATTAGTTGACTATCAATCCTCTGGTACTTGACACAACTGGTCCCTATCTTACATTACTGCAGGCATCACAGAATTTTAATTTTATTTTGGTGCTGGTATATTGCTATTCCAAGCACTAGCCATTATTAAATCTAATTGCATATTGACTTTTTGATGCTAACATGGCTTTGGCACATGCTTTTGGTACCCAAGTGCAATTGAACATATTAACTACTTAGGTTGTAGTCAACACGTTGGAGTCTGTTACCTCTTGTTACTCTTTCTTGTGGCAAAGTGAGTCTACATCTTTAGTTTTCTCTCACTTTCATGTATCTTCTTTTGCTTAATCTTTCAGTTTATGGGATGTGTTTGGTTGAGAGAATTTGCATGTGAAATTGTATATGCTGAATCACTAATATGAATAAAAAGGGAAAGGAGTTAAGGACATAGAAGGATTTCTACATATCCGTGCTCCATATGACTTGCCATATCATGACCTAGATGGGCTGGCTCCATCTTGCAAGGTGCCGTGCCTCGCCTCATAGCCTCACCCTCACCTACGTTACTACTACACTCTCTTGTTCTTGTCAAGCTCGCAGAATAATTCTTCATGATCATAAATCTTTGGTCTTGAAGACATCAGAATGTGCTTAGGAAAGTATTAAATGGTTTAGCTTCCTTCCAGATTCTCATTCTTTGTGTTATCGACTGGATGCCAATACAATGTATACAAATGCTGGGCAATAGGTTGAAAAGGTGTTCAAATTGATGATGCATAAACAAGTGGAGGAGACTCTGGATACTTTTTATCGGTAGAAGCATTTGTTTTGTTTTGTTCTATGTTTTTGGTACATACTGGGAGTAGCGAAGGATGGTTGTTGAGCTGTATGGCTATTTGTCTAGCGGATGTACACAGGATTTAGACGTTGGAATATGACCCGTCTGTGAACATTGATGGAGTAGATAATTTGTTGATCTGGCATAGACTTTGATTGTTGTTCTGGTCTAACAAGAGTGGTGGATTGAAATCTAAGGCACATGCGGCGCCATTATCTCATCTCCATTCACTGTTTCAGAGTTGGTGAAGCTCACCAATTGCCCATTATTTTGAGAAACCAGATAGTTTACAAGCATTTTCTTGTATCTTTATTTGTCTTACTTATATGAACAATCCAGTCCGCATGCAATCCCCAATAGGAAGGGGTATGCTGGGGAGAACTGGAGACGGAACTAATATTTGTCAGGATATGCACTAAGTGGCTGCTTTAGAAAGTCTTGTCACTAAAATAGCGGCCACCCTTTACCTCAAAAAATTGAGGGAACCAAGGGACGGTCCTGATGTGAGGGTTTTTTGTGCCTGGTACCATCCAATTTAGTTGATAAACTGTTGGTACTTTCAGGAGATTCTATTTTGTCACATCATCATGGAATTCTGCAACTATAAGCGTAAAGAGATTGTTTCAGCATTTTGTATGCTCTGAATTCTTGCCAAGCTTGCTAACATTAGCTCAATGGGACCTGATTTATATATGTATCTTCATCTTTTTCTAGATATCTCGGCTCTTGGAACTCTTTCTTGCCTGCGAGGGCGATTGCAGTGTCAAGCTAATCATTTTGAAGGTACTTTTCTTGAAATTCACAACATTCAAGTTTCAGTTCAAGTTGCACAAGGAGACAATTAATAAATGTTATCTTTAGGGTCTAACTTGCAAGAGTTTAATGTCTGGTAACATCTTGTGGCTTGCTAGTTAAAGTTCATTTTGTTTTTGATTATCAAGATTGTTTTTTGTAACAAGATTATGCATGTTATCTGACACGCTCAATTATTTGACTGACATGTATTGTTTCTTTTTGTACTGCTGGATACTGTTGTTTTGTTTTTGATTCTTTCAGTTTCACTTCAGTTTTAGTGACCTCATTCATGCGTTTATTACTTTGATGAGCTAGGCCAGTCCATTATTTTGAGTGTTGGCGAAGATTCAATGGCTACCATTTTTGTTGGCTAACCTTTGACAAAAAGTTTCATCAGTAGGAAAGTCAGATTTTTGTTTGTCTTGGGAAGACTGCACCAATGGGTACTTGCTCTTGCTAAATCTCGGCAGAAATGATCTTTGGAATCACTAATATTTCTTGAGTTTGGCAGCATAATTCACTTTCTGGGGTTCTTTTAGTACCTTTTTATGTCCTTAGCTCTGTTTGGTTTTATATACAGGAGCTTGAAAAAACCAAGTTACAGGAAAACATCCAGTTAGCTTTTGGAGCTTCTTTTGAGGGCAAAAATGCAAATACGATGAAAGCCAAAAAAGTTTTAGCAACACCCAACCTTTTCTAAGTGTAACTGATCAAGCTTGGAACTTCAAATAAATCTGGATAATATCAAATTTAGTTTTGCGAAATGGGGCCTTGAATTGTCTACCATGATTTTCTTTTGCTACATCACCCAATATAATGATGTAGAATGCATATCATATCGTCCAAAGGACCGGAGTAATGATGCCAGAGGCCTATCTTCGTCTAGCCTTAGCTTGTGCTGGGTTGCAGAATGGAGCCTTAGGCTGCCCAACACTTGGAAAATGCTGGGAATTTGACATTGTGGCGTTTAAAGTGCAAGGGTTTTCATGAACTTAGTGTTCATGAGACACTCAAAAGGGTTTGTTATGAACAATGCGCTAGATGGGGTGATGCATTAGGGTAATTTTGGAGTTAATCGAAGGAAAAGTTTCCATATATTGGAAGTGTGAGGAGAATTGGAGTTTTGTGGCTTCAACATTTGTATAATTTTATGATTGAAAGAGGAGAATTAGGATTGGGGCCATTTAACAAGTTGGAAAATGAAACAAAAAAATATTGGGCTACTTAACAGCTGTCCTAGACTAAACTGATCTGGTAGAGAAACTGATAGTACATCCAATTCAGTCCCACTATGTAGAGTAGATGAAGTAGAAAATGGAGCAGGCAAACCTTCAAATCTATCCTGGACTCTGTCGGAGTTCGAAGCTCCTGGACTCTATTGGAGTTCGAAGCAGTTATTGGAGTCTGACCATAAAAATATTGCAAAAGTCTGTGTAATATTTTATACCTTTTTTAAACTTTGGTCTGGTGTTTTTTGTAGATCATTGACTCGTTGTTATCATACACACGCCATTATATTTTAGAAACCTAGTTGTGATTATCTTATCTTATCTTTTTTTGTTTCCGTTTCTTAAAATTTAGAGGCCTCATGGGCTGTGGTAGACCCAAGTTTAGGAGGAAGAGGGAGGTTTTTATTCCCGCAAAGCCAGAGTGAAGAGAGTTTGAGTACCACTAGTCCACTAAAATGAGAGGGGAAAGGTTCTTAGTAACATGTGCTAATATTGTTAGATTCGAGGGAATTCCATTCCTGGTTCCCATGCAAATTTTGGTCATGTGTATGTAGGGGAAAGGAAGAGCATTTTCTGCTGGTGGTGATGTTGCTGCTTTAGTCCATGACATGAGTGAAGGTTGAGGTTCTATTTCTTCCTCTCTGTTTACTTTTTCTTTTCTTTTCTTTTTTATAGTTTTTTTTGGATCAGTGCACAAGTATGTGAGTAAGCTATTAAGTGGCAAGCAGCTATTGCCATAGTGGGCACTTTTTTGGCATTTTAAAGTTTGTTTCATATTCATATTTTTTAACGACGTTGTTTTGTCCTTTTGAGGTTCAGGAAACATGTCAGCCATCTCCCCTTAAGGAAGATGCTGGCAAAAATGGAGTATGTTCATCTTGTGAGTGTTAATGTCTTGTCTTCGTCAACTGTTTCTTGTTTCTGTGCATCAGGAAATTGGAAATTAGGTGCAAAATTATCTCACATGGAGTACACCATGAACTATGTGATGGCTACACACAATAAACCTCAGGTGGTTCATTTGGAAACTCTATGACCTTATGGAGTGAAGGATTTCTTTGTTATGTTTGCCTCAGCATTTCTCGAGGTTACACACAATCTTATTGTTAGCTTGACACAATGCAAGGTTTCAATTCTCAATGGGATTGTCATGGGAAGTGGAGTAGGAGCTTCCGTTCATGGTAGATTTCGTGTTGCAACAGAGAAATCGGTATTCATGTTTCTCACCAACTTTGTAGATTGCAACTTCCATGCACCTTAAGATTACTGCAGCCGATTTGTTTCTGAGTTATTTATCTTCTAGTTTAGGAAAATATGAAATCATGTTATTTCGTGGTGTATGGTTCTCTTTTCCTCTTGTATATAGGTTTTTTTTCCTCAAATCTCGTGTCCTTTTGAACTAACTATTTTCACCAGAATCACATAGTGAATTCCTTGTGCACCAATGCAAGTAGAATAATACTAGCACTTTTGCTTCTCTCTATTCTGTTGGGGCCAGAGGATGAGTGGTATGATTATTGTCATTGAGTGCAGAATGGATAGTTAGAATTTTGGGAATGTCAGAAAAATGATCCCTTTTATGCTGTACTTGATTCTAGCATATTGCAAATCTATTTCAGGAATTTTATTTTTTTCCCCCATTCTTGATGTCAGGAGTTATCTGCAGTTTCTGTGTTGCACCTGCATATCTGTGTGCTGATATTGATCTTTTGCAGGTTTTTGCAATGCCAGAAACAGTTCTAGGATTCTTCCCAGATGTAGGTGGCTCGTATTTTTTATCAAGACTCCCTGGATTCTTTGGTAAGGAATGTCACTTCATCCATTGGTATATCTAGGAGTATCTTTAACATTCTGAAATAGATTTTGAAGGTGTGTTTTCATAATCATTGGTTGTGGCTATGAGTTAATCTCTGGTACACAGGCTTGATGGAGATCATGAATGGTGCTTTTTGATATTAAACAATGTTTAGCCATTTGAAGTATTAGCTGGTTGTTGGATTGTTCTTGAAACTCTTAGTTAAGACCATCTTAAAAAACATAACTTGGGTCTCAAGACAACCTGTAGACCCAAATACGGTCAATATCCAAAATTGCCATGGCCCAAGACAATGAAAACTTTATTATCATATAATATCATACCAACTGCTATTTTACATGCATAAACATAAAAGCTAAAACAAGGTTTAATTATTCTGAACATGCTTATACATTATCCAAGGCATGCCCTGATGCTCAAAATTTACTGTTTTCTGTGTTTATGGTTTTCATCATAATGTTACACGGTCTTGGGTAGAACTCAACCCCAAAAGCTAGCTCATGAAGTGAGGGTGCCCTCACGCTTATATGTTTCATATTACTTGGTAACCAGGCGATGTGGGACTTCGCTTCACACCCTCCCTCACGCGCAGCGTGCTCACTCGGCAGCACCCGCCGCGTGCAAGCCAAAGACACGCATGACGCACCCTACCCATCTCTGATACCATGTTACACGGTCTTCGGTAGAACTCAATCCCAAAAGCTAGCTCATGAAGTGAGGGTGCCCTCACGCTTATATTTTTCATATTACTTTGGTAACCAGGCGATATGAGACTTCGCTTCACATAATACATGCATTACCAAAGCATATAGGCATTGTCAAGTCGACGATCTAATTTTTTTATGTATAGCTCTATCCCATAGAATAACTAAATAATATAGAAGGGCAAGCATGGCAATGGTATTCGTTATTCTAGTTTGACCCTTTTTTCGAAAAAATGCATTACATACAAGAGCAATAATCAGAATTCTATGGGGCACTTTTGCGATAAAAAACTTTGGATTATTCATTTTAGGCACCTCCTTTGCCGTATGGATGGTTCTACCCGCTATCCAAGCCAGGGATAGAACTAGTTGTTTTATTTAATATATTTATTTGAATAAGAATTAGAAGAGAAAGACAAAAGGCGTTGTGAAGTCGACGATCTATTTTTTTAATGTATAGCTCTATCCCTAAGAATAATATTTACGTACCCAATTGACTAGGAATTCAAACAACTTCACGGAGAAAATCATTTTTATAATGTGAAGAATTAACCACCCCAGGAAAACTAGTTCGTACAAATAGTAGCTTGTTCACTTGTCCTTCAGATAGCGCAGGACCTATAACCAACGCAGGACCTATAAGAACTGCATACTGCCTTCTATATTCTTCAAGCTCAAAACTTTCTTTAACTTGGTGCTCGAATTTTGAGGACTATAAACTTCGATGGATCCAACGGAAATGCGTAAATGCTTGACAGATAGGACGGTTGGGACTTGTGATACCCCCACAGGTTACAGGCCAATAGGCCATGTGCTGAAAATCTAATGCTTACATAAATATGATATCGTTCAAGAGATAGCAATGTCATTTGCAAGAAATAGGAAGTATGGCCAGACAAAATTAAAATTTCTGTGAAAAGTTTTAAAAGGTTCGGCTTAGTTTCCAACATCTCTTTTGTAAATGTTGTGTCTTTTGAGCATCTTATGTACTGCATCACTTTAGTAACTGCAGATTTTAGATGTCATTTATGTTGTACCCATTTACTCCTGTTGATGTATCTGTTGTAGGAGAATATCTAGGTCTCACGGGTACTAGATTGGATGGTGCTGAAATGCTTGCATGCGGTCTTGCAACTCATTTTGTTCCTGAAGAGGTATACTTTCTTTGCAGTTTGTATCTTGAAATAGGCGCTACGAAGTCAACAAGACCAGGCCTAGTATACGTAGGGATGTTTATATGTTTCACTGTTGAGCAAAGCTACGCATGCGCTCCATTGCACATCTCATGACAATATCTGCGTAACATCTTCTCTGATACTGCTAAACTGTACTAATGACCCTTTTACGCCTCTTCATTGAATTAACAGAGATTGTCTTTGTTAGAAGAGGCCTTATGCAATGCAAATTCCAGTGATTCAGCCATTATTTCTGCGATGATCGATGAATTCTCTCAACATCCTAGGTTAAAAGAGAGAAGTGTCTATCACCTGTAAGCTTTTTGTACTTCTAATTTGTTTGCGATAGATTTACTCTGTTCTTCTTGGCATTCTTTCTTAATCGTCTTCTCTTTTTTTGGTTGGCTGCTTGGGCGGAAAAGAGGAGAGGGGTTGGGGATGGGAACAATTATATACAGACAATGACCTTTCATCTATCCCCCAATTTTTGTTAGCTGTGTCACTGTGATAAGCACCCACTAAGTTGTGGAATCACATAAGATGTCATGTTGTTTTGCCACAAAAATTCAGAATTCTTGGTTGAGATACATGTATACATCTGTTGTCAATGACTGGTTCTGGCTGTTGATGGTGGCTTGCTATCATCCGTTGACACATGGTTGACATGCAGAAGAGCAATCTACTTGTTCATACTTGTGTTTGTACGTTTCTTCCTCACATATAATAAATGATAGGGATAGTTTTGTGACCAATGGCCTTCGTGTTGAGAACCTTAGCTTAAGACTGCTTCGTATTTTTATTTTTTTTATAATGAGGGGACAACTTTGTTAAAGGGACAAAGCTAGCTTCATAAAATATGAGCTCAATTGAGAACCTTAAACTAAAATTTGAGACGATCCTGCGTTGGTGCATAGCAGCATGCAATAATAGCATCTACTGGGTCTTCTCTTTATCCTTTAGTTTGTGTTGCTCCATCCGCTGGGGCACAAAACTTGTGTTCTTTGTTGTGCTGTCAAAGGCATTGGGATACTCACCACATTACATTAGGGCCTTAGGTATTGATCACTTTGACCGTTTGTCCTTTTGATACTCACCAAATTACATTAGGGCCTGAGGTATTACTATCAGACACTTTTCTTTTTTCATATGAATTGACTTCATTGCCTCTCTTAGCATGTAAACCCAAACTTTGAACTTGCACTACTAGGCCAAACTCCTTATCTTCAGTACTTAATGTGGCTACAGGTTGGATATCATCAATAATTGCTTCTCGAGAAGAACAGTAGAAGAAATTATATTAGCACTTGTAAGTTGATTAATTGGGTCGGGTCCAGGTGGAAAAGATGATTTGGCATCAATTTCTGTCAATGATATTCTTATTTCTTTGGGAAATGCTAAAGCTAATGCCAAAACTTTTATGCATACAAATTATCATGTGCAAGGTACTGGACACTTATAAACTGAGGTTTTGGCATTACCATATTCCAAATCTTTATGTACTATCTCCTTCTATGCCTAGTGGCTTTTCCACGGGTGTAACTCCTTGAGCCTTCTCTTGTTTTTGGTTTTGTAGGAGAGGGAAGCTGTAAACACAAACAATGGTTGGATCTCTTCAACCATTAAATCATTGAAGGCAGCTTCTCCGACAAGTCTTAAAATTACTCTTAGATCGGTATGGAGTACGCCAGTGAGAACTAAGTTAATAATTCGTTGTGAGCTATTTATTTATTGGACTTTTTCTGTATGTGAAATTCAGATCAGAGAAGGGAGGCTTCTAGGTGTGGGTCAATGCCTTATTTCTGAGTACAGAATGGCTTGCCATGCAATTCAAGGAAAAGTTAGCAAGGATTTCATGGAGGTAAAGAAAATGTCAACTATTAGGCTGTGTTTGGACATTGAATTCGTTTATGGTTTTGCCGACGGAAACAAAAATTATTGTGGAAGAAACCCAAAAAAATTTGTACCCCCTAGGGGTTGGCCTGGTGATCAAGGCTTGGGATTTAGGGGTTTGCTCCCTCTTTATGCTCGATGTTCGAAACCTCTTAGGTGCTATCAACTCCTTTGGGGCCGATCCATACGGAGCTTTGCTCTGCTTTAAATAGACCCCGCTAGTGGACGGTGGGATTGACCTCCTGATAGGCGAGTTGCGCGCAAGCTGGCCCGGACACTTGGTTATCACAAAAACAATTGTATCTTTGCTGCGTTACTTCATTAGCTTCTCATCATTTTCCTTGACATTTTATTCTGTCCAAAAGACAACCTTTCCGTGTTCTTATCTCCATTTTCTGTGTTGATTCGAAATAAACCGGTTCAAATGTAGGGTTGCAGGGCTTTACTGCTGGATAAGGATAAGAACCCAAAGGTTCGTTGAATTTCTTTGTTTTCTTAATGAAACGTTTTACGTTTGAGAGGATGTCAATCCTGGTTTTAATTTCTGCAATGAAAAATCTTTTCTTTCCTTCAGTGGGAACCTTCTAAATTGGAGCTAGTAAGCGATGAGATGGTCGATCGGTACTTCTCTAAGGTGGATGATGAAGATTGGGAGGATTTAAAGTTCCCTTTCAGATTAAACTTGCCAGTACATGCCATTGCAAAGCTCTGAGTATTGTTGTTAATAGTTTTGTAATTTACAGAATGTCAAAACTATAGGAAATAAAGTTTTTCTTCTTGGGTACCCTATCTTATGCCAATGAGGCCATCTCCTGGTACTAGTGTTGGACAAGAAGTTCGTGTTCCTCTTTGTATAGAGACGAATATTTAGATGATGAAATTTTTAGAATAAGCTGTTGTGATGATTTGACTTACACAGTCGAACACTTGTACTTGCACGTTGTTTCTTGCAAGTCCATGCGCCTTGAGCTTCGGAATTCTACATTCTCCATTCATTCTTATAGAAAGTACTAGTGTTGTGCCATTTGATGCACGAAAGCAGAAAAAATCACCAACGTGAGTAATATAGTCTAAGCATTGTTTCCGTTTTATGCACGGAAAGGCATATATCTATTTATATAAATTAAAATTTTAAAATGTAAATAATTTTAATTCACAATTGTGAAAAATATAGGATAAAAAAGCAAACAAACAAAAGGTAAAAAGTATAATTTTATTTATTTGTCATTATATAGAACTCAACTCCCCACATTCCGAAAAAATGTCACTTATAATTCTCACCCTTTACCTTAAGGGGGTATTTGGGAGCCCCTTTTCTACTTCTCATTTTCATATTTTTGGAATTTTGGATGTTTGGGAAACTTGGACCAAAATAATTTTTAAGAAAATAGATTTTCCATTTTTAACTTTAGAGAGGAGAAGTGAAAAAAAGGTGTGGAGGAGCTTTTTGACTTCTCATTTTTGACTTTTCTCATTTTCATTAACAAAAAGACCCCAAAAAATATATTCTGTACATATCTCCCAAACACTACTCATATTGCAAAATGCATTCTGCACATTTCTCTCAAACACTCATACTAAATTCAAAATACATTCTGACCATAATCTAAAAAGTCAAAAAATCAAAAAGTTGAAAATGAAAAACTGAAAATGAGCCTCCCAATAACTCATCGCTCCAAATTTTAGATATTTTTTTGAGTTCATGCGTTGTGAAAAAATGTTCCAACGCTAATCGGTTAGTATCGGAACTGAATCAAAATCGATTCGATCTTGCTATTTGGATCTGGACAGGTTCTATACATGTATTGATAAGGTTTTAATTCTTAATTTTTTAATACCGATTGAAATAGTCCGAAATAGTCCGGTTAATGAATTTTTAAAGAATCGGTCTAATTCGGACTGTGTGCACCCAACAAAGGACCATCTTCTCAAAAGGGGGCTGCCTGATTGCCACAAGAAACGGTTTCTTTATCACGAGTCGACCCGTTCGCCATCTGCTCGTCTCTCTCTCTCTCTCTCTCTCTCTCTCTCTCAACAAGCATGGAGCCAATCAATTCTAGCGACGGCGGTGCTGATCAGGTTCTTTTATACACCTTTACATGAATGGTTTTACGGTCTCCATTATATTCATGTATGCAAATTAACTGCTTGAACCATCTCTCTCTTGCTCAATTTAGTCTCAAGGCTTGATTTTACTCAAAGCAAAAACACTATCAAATTGAGTTTAATGTTCTGAGTTTTAGGGTTAGCCTGTGTCGGACAGCAAAAGATGGTAGTTGCTAGCACTTCCCTGAGATTTTTGATAGTGGATTTTCCATGGAAATTAATCACTGACCATTGATATATGCTGTTTGAGTGAAAGAAATCAAATCATCTAATGCATTCTAATGAGTTGTTTCGTGGAGGATTAGGGTTAGCGAACTTCGAATGCTGGTTTTCTGACTCTAAACTATGGTTGCAAACGAGCTCAAGCCGAGCTTTGAAGGTTCGAGCTCGGCTTTGAAGTGTTCGAGCACTGCTTGTTCAAAATAGCTGAGCTCAAGCTCAGGTCGCTTTTTATTCGGGTGTTCGAGCTCGGTTGTTGCTAAACGAGTGTGTGTGAACAAGCTAAGCCTCCACAAACGAGCTTTTATAAATAAGGCGAGTTGCTTGTAACTCAAGCTTGATTCGTTTATTAAATGAGCTTATGACTCGAGCTTGAGCTCGCTTACTAACGAGCCGAGCCTAGCCTAGCCGAGTCGAGCTGAGTTGAGCCCATAATAAGCCGATCCTCAAGCTCCTCCCGAACAGCTCGCTTCATATGCAGACCCATTTCCAAATTCCAATTCATAAACACTATTTCAAATAAGATTTCATATTAAGTAAATTGATGTCTAATAATGGATTTGTCTTTAGTATTTACCTCTGTTCTTTTCATTGATTATCATTATCAAGCAATAGGGAAGTGATGAGGAAACAAAAGAATTGGGTAAACTACTTCGTTATCTATTTTTTATCTTTTCCTTTCCCATTATAAATCGTTGTACATCTCCATGATCCAAATACGGATTCTGTTTATGTTAAGTAGCTAAAATATCGAGCATAATAATAATAATATAATAACAATAATAATAATAAAAACACATATATCATTAACAAATGTATTAAAATATATATTTATGTAATTATATATAAACGCTCTGTGACACTTTCAATCCCAAGTCTTCTAAGAAATGACGCTTTTGCGCTCCTGCTCTCGCTCACTCTCACGAACTGTGACTTAGCCTGTACCACCCTCGCAGGTGATAATTGAGGTTCAGGTACCAAAAGGGAGACGTGTGTAGCGTTTCAAAGTTAATAATTGAAAAAATACATCAGAATGGTTGTGGCATGCAGTTGGGCAATTGGAAGAACTCAAATGAAAATTTTCTTTGGATGATGGCGTGGACTTGACTGTTGTGGGTATCTGATAGTCCGCTGCCACGCCATGTCACCAGTGGACTCCCACCTCCGATCACCCCCATCTGGGTATGCATCTCCAAGAGTGCCTCCGGGGCCCCACCACCGAACTCTACCTTCGGAGGATCAAGACTTCCTCTATGAACATGGCCTCTGGAGGAGCAAAGCTTCCTCCAAGAACTCCCTCTGGAGGATCTTCCATGAACATTGCCTTTGGAGGAGGAAGGCTTCCTCCAAGAACTTCCTCCGGGGGATCCTCCACGAACATTGCCTCTGAAGGAGCTAGGCTTGCTCCATGAATCTACATCTCCGGAGGAGCTAAGACCCTCCATGAACCTTCCCTCCGGAGGAGCGAGGGCCTTATCCATGAACTTCCTTTGGAAGAGCAAGGCTTCCTCCTAGAACCTCATCCGGCCAAGTACTACCCTCCAAGGATATCTCCTCCAGGCTCCAAGAGCCTCCAACAAATATTTAATGACGACTCTAACACCACCCTAGGCCGGGAGCAGGGCCTAGGCATGTCGCTCGGGACCTATGGAGGCATGTGGTTTGGAGGCTAGAGCAAGGGGTTTGTCAAGGAGGACGAGCCCGTCCTCGGTGAGCTCTAACTTGACCGGTTCTAGAGAGAGAGGGGGCATTGACCAACGTCCCACACCTTGGAAGAACTATCACACCTACCGTCTGGAACCTCGGAGCCAGTATCATACCTACCACCTGTCTCGGCCAGATGATATGGGTCTCCATGTATTACTCAAATGGGCTCGCTGGTTTCAATACAAGTCCCAAGGCATTAACTCATCATCAAAGAGGTATGCGTCGAAATATCCTCTCTTTTTTTTTTATACTTCGGAATTTATGTGTCGAAATATTCAATGTGTATTCTCTTTTCACCAAATGAGGTAGAATATATAGACTAATTACAGAGTAAATAAGAAAAGAAAATAATAAGGAAAGAACATCTTAAGAAAAGAAAATCTCTAATTGATTCCTAATAATCCTACCTACCTAATTGTTACCAATCACACTAATTGCAATCTACAATTACCAATAACATTCAACAGTGTGTCAGCCTCCACTCTGCCCAGTGCCCACCAATGAGGATGAGTCCACCAGCTGGCTCTCTACTCCCCAAGGCTCATATATAAAGTGGAGTTGACACTTGGCAAAGACAAGCATTCAATATCCCCTATTGAAGGCACATTAGCAAGCATTTACTTGCTGGTCTAACCACTATCCACTGCCATCCCCCTCTTTCTCTAAGCCTGCCCCGAGCTCTCTCCTCTTCGATCTCCGGTGGTCTTGAGCACCGTTGTAGTGACCCCCATATTCCCGGAGGGCACGCATCTGCCCCTCACGCCCACAACTTTTTGTACTGCTTTTGTAAATACTGTTGGTATTGTTTCCTCTCTGTTACTTGACTGATGTTTTTACTAACTAAATCATGCAGTTTTATTCATCTTTGTTTTTGTGGCAGGTTCTAGTGGAAGAACACTCGCATGCGAAAAAAGTCGTGTTAAATAGGCCTAAGCAACTGAATGCACTTTCCTTTCAAATGGTATGATGTATGATGTTTATGTAATTAGTTTTTGCTAGTTGGCTGAACTATCAAATCCTCTGATTTTGGCACAAATGGTCAATACCTGTGTTTACTGCAGGCATCACTTAATTTACTTTTGCTACTGCTATTCCAAACACTACCTTTCTTAAATCAAATTGCATATAAACTTTTTTGAGTACTTTTTCAATGCTAACATGGCTTTGGCCCATGAATGAATTTACTACACAAGTGCAGTTGAACTTAATAACTACCCAGGTTGTACTCAACATATTGGATTACTTTGCCTCTTATTACTCCTCTCACTTTCCTGTATCTTCTTTTGCATAATCTTTCAATGTATGGGATGAGGTACATAGAGAGAATTTTCATGTGAAATTGTATTTGCTGAACTACTAATATGGATACATGGGAAAGCACATTGAAGTACACAGTGTGTTCAATTAGATGATGAATTTCTAGGTATATGTGCTGCACATGACTTCCCATATCATCACCTTGATGGGTTGACTCCCTTTCACAATGCATGACCCTTGCCCCGCTTCATGGCCTCACCTACGTTGTTATTACCCGACTACTACTTTTTCTTGTTCTTGTCGTGCTCCTTGAATAATTTGTCATGAGCATAAATCTTTGGTCTTGAAGGCATCTGAATGTGCCTAGGAAAGCCTTAAATGGTTTAGATTTCTTCCAGAGCCTCACTAGAAGCCAATTCTGCCTTTTAAAAATCTCGTTTAGAGGTTGAAAAGGTGTTCGAATTCATGATGCATGAACAAGTGCAGGAGACTGCGGATACTTCTTACCCTATTTTGTATTGTTAGAGACATTTGTTTGTTTGCTCTTTGTTTTTGCCTTTTTGGTGCATACTGGGAGAAGCAAAGGATGGTTTTTGAGCTTTATGTTTAGTTGTCCACTGGATCTACACAGAATTTAAACGAAGATTCTTGTGCTCAGTACAATCCGATTTTTTTGATTGACTCTTGGTACTTTTGGGAAGTTTATTTCTCATGTCATCATGGAATTTCACAACTATAAGCTTAAAAATATTGTTTTCACTTTTTTGTAAGTTAGTTCAATATCCGTGTTGCCGGGACATTAGCTAAATGGACCTGATTTATGTCCGTGTCTTCATTTTTTTCTAGGTGTGTCGACTATTGGAACTCGTTCTTGCCTGTGAGGGGGATTGCAGTGTCAAGCTAATCATTTTGAAGGTACTTGTCTAGAATCACAATATTGAAGTTTAAGTTCAAGTTGCACAAAGAGACAGTTAGTAAATGTTGTTATCTTTATTGTCTAAACTTGAATAGTTTGATAACATCTTGTTGCTTGCTAGTTGGAGTGTTTTTCGTTTTGAGTATCTTGATTGGTTTCTACGTCAAGATCACGCATGTTATCTAAACCGCTCGGTAGTTTGGCAGATATATATCTTTATTTTTTGTGCTTCTGGATATCGTTTTTTAGTTTTTGATTCTTCTCTTCCGTTTTAGTGACCGTAGTCGTCTATTATTTTGATGAGGCAGGCCACTCTTTTACTTTGAGTGTTGGTGAAGATCCAATGACAAATTTTCTGCTAACCTTTGATAACAAAGTTTCAGCAGTAGGAAAGTCAGATTTTTGCTTGGCTTGGGAAGACTGCACTAAAGAGTTCCTGCTCTTGCAAAATCTTGGCAGAAATCATCTTTGGAATCACTAATATTTCTTGAGCTGGGTAGCATAATTCTTCTCTATCGTTAGGCTATATTGAACCACATGCATATACATCTTCTTGTGTATACATCTCCCTTTAGCTCCGATTATTCTCATTTTATAGGATTTATCGGTGACAAGGTAGATACACTTCTACTTACCAAAAAAAAATTTCACTTTCTAGGGTTCTGTTTGTACCTTTTTAGGTGCTTAGCACCTTTTGGTTTCACATATGTGGAGCTTAAAAAAACCAAGTTACAGAAAAGCATCCCAAGCCCAGTTAAAAGTAGTTTAGCCGTTTGGGCTGAAAAAGAAAATAAGATGAAAACCTGAAAAGTTTTAGCAGCACCCAACCTTTTCTAAGTGCAACTGTTTAAGCTTGGAACTTCAAAGTACTCTCAGTAATGTCAAAATTAGTTTTACAAATTAATTTTACAGGATGGGTCCTTGAATTGCCTGCAACATACTTAGGATCTCACACCTTGATTTTCTTTAGAAGGCATCTCATGTAGCCCAGATGACTGTATTAATGCCGGTGACGTCTGTGCTGGGTTCCAGAATGGAGCCTGAGGCTGCCCAACACTTGGAAAATGCTGGTATAGGAATTTGACGTTTTTGCATTTAGAGTAAGGTTTTATTATGAAACAAGGGTTCATTAGATACTCCAAGGGTTTGTTATGGACAATTGGGTGACTCATAATGACAATTTTGGAGTTAAATCAAAGAAAGAGTTTCCATAGTTTTAGAGTGTGAGGAAAACTGGAGTTTTGTGGCTACAAAATTGACCTATCGTGGGTTATGGTTTTATGATTGATAGAGGAGAACTAGGATTGGGGCTATTTGACACGGTGGAGAATGAAAAGTTGTAGCTTTGGTGTACTAAACAGCTGTGCTACTAGATCAAAATGATCTGGTAGTGAAACTGAAAGTACGTCCAATTCATTCCCATTGTGTAGGGCAGATGATGAAGAAAATTTGGCAGGACAACCTAAAAATTCTCACTGTTCTCTCTTGAAGTTTGAAGAGTTGGAGTCTTACATTAAGAGATTGTGAAATTGTCTGTGTACCATTTTATACTTTTTCTTTCGCTTAGGTTTTGTATGTCTTTGTCATCGTACACACGTTATAATATTTCTGAACACTAGTTTTGATTAGTCTTTTTGTTTCAGTTTCTTATGATTTAGAGTCGTCAAGGGTGGTCATAGTCTCATAGATAAGAGTTAAAGAGGAAGAGCGAGGTTTTTTTTTCTCTGCAAAGCCAGAGCGAATAGAGGTTAAGAGCCACTAACTTGAGCGAGGAATGGTTCTTAGTAACGGTGCTAATATTGTTAGCTTAGAGGAGATGGCATCCATGGTTTCCATGTGACTTTGTTGGTTCTTGTAGGGCAAAGGAAGAGCATTTTCTGCTGGTGGTGATGTTGCTGCTGTAGTCCGTGATATTAGTGAAGGTTGAGGTTTTCTCTCTCTCTCTCTCTCTCTGTTTTTTGGCTCAGTGCACAAGTATTTGTGTAAGATATAATGTAGCAAGCAGCTATTGCCGTATTGGTCTCCTATACAGTACTTTTAATTTTTTTTTTCTCATATTCTAACTCTCAACCACTTCGTTTTGTCCTTTGAGGTTTAGGAAACATATCAGCCATCTTTCCTTAAGGAGGATGCTGGCAAACATGAAGTATGTTCATTTTGTATGTATTAACGTCTGTCTGTGTGACACTGTTGCTTTTTCTGTCATCAGGCAATTGGAAAGAAGGTGCAAAGTATTTTCGCACAGAGTACATCATGAACTATGTGATGGCTACATACAGTAAACCCCTGGTAGTTCTTGGAAACTCTCTTACCTTTTGCATTGAAGGATTTCTGTTTGAACTTTGTTCCAGCATTTCTGTAAAGGGTTCACACAATCTTATTGCTAGCTGGACATAATGCAAGGTTTCAATTCTCAATGGGATTGTCATGGGAGGTGGAGCAGGAGCATCAATACATGGTAGATTTCGTGTAGCGACAGAGAAATCGGTATCATCTTTCTCACTAACTTTATTGATCAAATTGCAACTTCCATGTACTTTGAGATCACTGCAGCCAATTTGTTTTCTGAATTACTCATCGTTGAAATTTATAAAATTTGAAAACATCATAGTCCTGTTATATGGGACTCTTTTCCTCTTGAACATAGGGTTTCCCTCAAAGCTATTGAACTAACTATTCTCACCAATCGTTGAGTAAATACTTTGTGCACACATGCAAGTAGATTAATACCAGTATATTTTATTTTCTCTGTTCTGTTGGGGCCCAGAAGATGAATGGTACGATCATTGTTGTTTTGTGCAGAATGGATCACAATGTAGCAGCTATTTTTTGTTCAATTTTTCTGTTCACTCTTAAGATAGATAGAACTGTCCGTATGTCCGAAACATGGTCCTTTTTATGCCGTCCCTTTTTTTTTTATGCTGTCCTTGCTACTAGTAGATGGCAAATCTATTTCAGGAAATTCATTTTTTTGTCTGTCCATTGATGTTAGGAGTTATCTGAGTTTTTGTGTCTCACAGCAAATGTTTTCTAGGTTTATGCAATGCCAGAAACAGCTCTGGGACTCTTCCCAGATGTAGGTGCCTCGTACTTTTTACCAAGACTCCCCGGATTCTTTGGTAATTACTGTTATTTACTCCTTCATATATCTAGGAGTGTCTTTGTTTAACATCCTCGAATAGATTTTCAAGGTGTGTTTTTCCATAAATAATTGGCTGTGGATACTAGTTAATCGCTTGGACAAATTCCTCTCTTACTATTGTGGGTAGATGGAGGTCATGAATGGTGCTTTTTGACATTGGACTATGTTTAGCAATTTGAAGTATGGACGGATTATTTGATTACTTCTGAATTTATTCGTTTAAATCATTTTCAAAAAACATAAATTGATTCACGACACAACCTGTGGACCCAAAAATGGTCCATGTCCAAAAAGTGAAACTTGTCACGGTACCTCTAAACCAGTGAAACTGCGAAAACTTTATGATAAAATAGTACCCACTGCTACCTTTGCTGTAGAAACATAAAAGCTACAACAAGGGTCTAGTTGGCCATGAAATTGATTATATTTCCAAGGCATACCTTGAAGCTCAAAGGTTACTGTTTTGTTGTTGTATGCTTTGCATAATAATACACGTTTTGCCAAAGCATGGCCTCTAAGAAGCGTATACTGCCTCCCATATTCTTCCAGCTCAAAAATTCTTTGGAAGTAGTGCTCGAATTTCATGGATTATAGGATGGAAACTATGATGGATTCAACAGAAATACATAAATGCTTGACAGATAGGACAGTTATGAATTGGGATGCCCACACAGGCCACAACCCATGTACTGAATCTAATTCTTGCATAAAAAATGTCCTTGATTTCAAAATCAACCTCCACCCCCACCCACAACAAGTGCAATAAAAAATCTTACAACAGAAAACGACTTAATTTGCAAGAAACAGAAGGTAATTTCAAAAGACAGGTTAATTTGCAGGTATTTGGTCCTCCAGTGCACACTATAATTATACTACTCCTATTACCTCCACTTTTTTTAACCACCCCTCGCCTCATTGCTGCCGATGGCCCTTGAATTATTGCCAGAGCATCCTCCACTGCTGCACCCAGGGAACGGTCTCTTGAAGCTTCTGGATAATTAAGTTTGTATGGACTAAATGATGAAAATATGGAGTGTACCACAGGCAGTGACGCATGAATTGGTGACAAGTCAATTCCTGTCCTGTAAATCAATGCCTTCAACCCTAGCTCCAGTTCAGGTCATATCTTAATTACTGGCTGAGAGGCCCCCACTCACCTATGATTGAAGGTGCTCGACCAACCTACCTAGGCAGTAGGACCAGACACAATTAACCTGTCTTTGGAAATTATCTTCTGTTTCTTGATCATCTTATAGAGTTCATCACTTTGGTAAGATTTACATGTATTTATGCTGTAGCCATTTACTTCTACTAATATATTTGTTGCAGGAGAATATCTCGGTCTCACAGGTACTAGATTGGATGGTGCTGAAATGCTTGCATGCGGTCTTGCAACTCATTTTGTTCCTGAAGCGGTAGGCTTTCTTTGCAACTTTTTATACTGATAACTGATAAGCAAAACAGGTCTAGTGCACCTATGAATGTTTATATGTTTCAACGAAGAGCTATGCTACCCACACATCCAATTATACATTGATTCTTACATCCCTCTTTACTATATGTGTTACACAGTATTGTCTCTTAAACTGATAAACTGTACTAATGCCCCTTTTACGCTTCTGCATTGAATATACAGAGATTGTCTTTGTTAGAAGAAGCCTTATGCAATGCAAATTCAAGTGATCCAGACATTATTTCTGCAATTATCGATGAATTCTCTCAGCAACCTAGGTTAAAAGAGAAAAGTGTCTATCACCTGTAAGCTTTTTGTACTTCTAATTTTGTTAACGATTCATTTATTCTGCTTTTTTTCTGAGTTCTTTTTTATTTTCTTTGTTTTGGTCGGCCTGCTTGGGTGGAAGGGGGGATGGGAACAGTTAATGCAGATAATGACCTTTCATCTATCCCCCAATGTTTAGTTAGCAGTATCACTGTAACAAGCACCTGCCAAGTTTTGGAATCATAAAAGATGTCAAGTTGTTTCACCAAAAAAATTCAGGTTTCTTGGTAGAAGTACATGTATTTTTTTTATCTGGCATAGAAATCCATGTATTTTGCTGTGACGTACGGGATCAATAGCTTGTTCCGGCTGTTGATGGTGGCTTGCTATCCATCCAGTGACACAGGGTTAACATGCAGAAGACCAATCTACTTGTTCATACTTTTGCTTATGCTTTTCTTCCTTGCACATAATAAATGATATGGGTAGTTTTGTGAGAATTGATCTTCATGTTGAGAACCTTAGATTAAGACTGGATCATAGTTTTTTGATACGAAGGGGACAACTTTGTTAGGGATAAGAGAGAAAGCTAACTTCATAAGTTATGACCTGAAGGGAGAACCTTAAACTAAAATTTTGAAATGATTCTGCGTTGGTGCATAGTAGCATCCAATAATTACATCTCGTGTGTTTCTCTTTATCCTTTAGTTTGTGTTGCTACATCCGCTGGAGCACAAAACGTGTGTCTAAGTTGTGCTGTCAAGTGCATTTCTCACCATTTACATTAGGTATTGATTGCTTCAACCAGTTGTCGTTGAGAAATGCACTTGTCTGTGAAGTGATCCGTAAATAAACTAGAGGCATGACACTCGTGTCAAGTACTCTCTCATTGCTTACTAAGTTTCTTCATACTTTTGAGGTTGATCTGTTAAGTGGTTTATGCAATTCTCTCTCCAAATAAAAATATCATGATCATCCACATCAATAGCAGTCCATGCTGTTTAAATTTCCATTAGCTTAATTTACTTCTGAAATCCTCTCTTTATTAAAACATGTGATGACATTTAGTGCATGCCCAAATATTTGGTACGTTTGAAAGTTATTACTATCAAACATATCTCAATAACTACTACTCCAAGCTCCTTATCTTCGATACTTATGTGGCTACAGGTTGGATATCATCAATAACTACTTCTCCAGAAGAACAGTTGAAGAAATTATATTAGCACTTGTAAGTTGATGAGTTCCGTCTGTTCCAGGTGGAAAAGATGATTTGACATCTAGTTCTGTCAACAAGTTCTTATTTCTGTATATACTATCTCCTTCTATGGCTAGTGCCTTTTACACGGGTGTAATTACTTGAGCTGTATCTTGGTTTTGGTTTTGTAGGAGAGGGAAGCTGTAAACACAAATGATGGTTGGATCTCTTCAACCATTAAGTCATTGAAGGCAGCATCCCCGACAAGTCTTAAAATCACTCTTAGATCGGTATGGAGTAAGCCAGAAAGGACCAAGTTCATAATTCTTTGTGAGCTATTTATGTATTTTTTACTTTGTTCTGTATGTTAAATTCAGATCAGAGAAGGGAGGCTCCAAGGTGTGGGTCAATGCCTTATTTCTGAGTACAGAATGGTTTGTCATGTCGTGCAAGGAAAAGTCAGCAAGGATTTCATGGAGGTAAAAAAATGCAATTGTTAGGCTGTGTTTGGACAGTGAATCCGTTTATGGTTTTACCAAGAGAAAACAAAGATGATGATAAGAAATCCGGGGAAAAAAATGTATCTTTGCTGCTTCACTTCATTAGCTTCTCATCCTTTTCCTTGACACTTTTCTTCTCTGTCCAAAGACACCCTTTCTGTTTTCTTATCTCCATTTTCTATCTGATTCAAAATGCTTGATTCAAATGCAGGGTTGCAGGGCTATACTGCTGGATAAGGACAAGAACCCTAAGGTTTGTTAAATTTTTATGTGTTTATATAAACGTTTTATACATTCGAAAGCATGCCAGTCCTGGTTTAGTTTCTGCGACGAAATTTCACTTATATTTTTATGGTTCCTTTTTCTTTCTAGTGGAAACCTTCTAAGTTGGAGCTAGTAACTGATGAGATGGTCGATCGGTACTTCTCTAAATTAGATGATGAAGATTGGGAGGATTTAAAGCTCCCTACCAGATCAAACTTGCCTTTACATGTCATTGCAAAGCTCTAGGTACAGTTATAATAGTTTTGTAATTTACAGAAATGCAAAACTAGAGGAAATTAAGTATCAGAATTGCAATACTTGAGGAAATAATGTTTATCTTCTCGGGTACCTCGCCTTATGCTAATGAGGTCATGTGCCGGAATAGGAGTCCCTCGAAAAGTTAGTATTTCCTTTTTGTAGAAGTATTTAGCTAAATGAAATTTGTAGAATAAGCTGTGATACCATATAAAGTAGAATGAAATGTCCGATGCATTATGCATTTGAAAATTTATTGTGGAATTTGTACTTTGTTCTTGCACATCGAAAAATTATTCATTGCCAACCCTGTTTTCCCGCCATACATTTGTGTGGTGGAAACAGGGCTAGGCACCACGTGCCCCTGCCTGCGGCACTAAATCTACCTAAGATGGTCAAATAATATGCTCAATTACCTACGGAAGAGGAAACAAAGAGGTTTCCAGTTTCTTACTTGCCAACTGCCATAGGTTTTTTCCATTACTCTTGTTAATTTTGCATTTAATCACTCTCCACAAGTCATGGGATTCATTTTGAGAGCACTCCTCGTTTTGCAACCTCCAAGTCAACCTCGGGTGAAATAAGTTTGGGAATCTGGCTTCTTTTTTTTTGGTTTCAAATAGAAATTATTTAGATTATTTAGAAAATGGCTTTTCGTTTTAAAAAAAATCATGAACCAAGGTTTGACAATTGTCAATCAGACAAATTTTGATCCTGTAATATCGATTGTGAAAATAACAACCAAAGGCAATGTTTTTGTGTTCAACCAAGTACACAGGAGCTGTTCAAAAAAAAAAAAAAACCCAAGTACACGGGGATAACTAAAAAATACTACGGGACACGTGGAAGTGTACATATCTAGGCATATGTGTTGATCTCACTTGCATCGGCTGAATACATTTATATCCGAATATGTGCATTTATATTCGTGTCTGTAGCATTGATTAAAAATATTATAATTGCCTTTCTTAGAATCTTAAAACAAGAACGAAAGAGCCTTTGGTTTACTAGACTATTCATTTGTTTCAGCTTCTTTTTTAGAATATTTTAATTTTTCATTGTTTACTACTGATGAAAAGATACTCATCGATTCAGAAAGCCTCAACTCACGAAATAAATGGATAAATATTTAATTACAGATTAAGAGACACCCGCCATTTATAATAAATTGACACAGGGATTGCATCAGATGAGCTATCAACCTATCACAAGGTACCCTCAATTGACTGTAATTTCCAAATCCCACCATTTTTGGTGAGAAAGGGTAAGAGCCAATCAAAATATTTCATTATTTTATTTTTCTCTCCAATTCTCACAAAAATACTCAATCCAAATGAGTGATTTGGTTAGAAACTATAACCCTTTCTTTTCTTCTTTCATTAAATCTATCCATCCAAATGAATGTTCCCTCTTTGTATAGAGATGAGTATTTAGATAAATGAAATTTTTAGAATAAGCTGAGATGACTAAATTAGCAAGAAATGCACGAATGCATTATACGATCGGACACTTGTACAACTTGTACGTTGTTTCTTGAAAGTCCACGCGCCTTGTGCTTCGAAATTTTACATTCTCCGTTCTTTCTTATCGAAAGTACTAGTGTTGTATCCCTTCGATGCACGAAACTAGAAAAAACACCAATGTGAGAAATATAGTTGGGAAAAAAAACATCAATGTCTAGGGGAAACAAACATTAATGTCTAGTGTTGTTTCTGTTCTGTGCACATTTTTATGAGTTGAACATTTAAAATATAAATAAAGTTGTTTCACAATTGTGAAAAACATAGGATAAACAAAGCAAATAAACAAAAGCTAAAAAAAATAATTTTATTTATTTTCAATTATAGAATTGAACTGATCAACTCCCCCATTCAAAAAATCTCACTTATATGTTCTCACCCTTCCCGAGATTCTCTCTCTCTCTCTCTCTCTCTCTCTCTCTCTCTCTCATTTTATAATAAAAAAACTCAAAAGTCAAATTAGGCTTGGGAATTTGGAGATTTGGGAGGTACAAACACATTTGTGTAGAGTTTGTACAAGCGTTGTTCAAGGGACGATGCACGGGAATAGTTAAAAATCTCAATGTTAACTTCTTTTTTGTTGTTCAAGGGACGATGCACGGGAATAGTTAAAAATCTCAATGTTAACTTCTTCTTTTCTGTTCTCCTGTGTATCGAACAAGAACAACGTTAGTTTTGTACATTGATCTATATGACTATATCTAACTGTGATGTACTTTATCGAATTTATGCAGTGAAAAATATATATCTACTCTTATGACTTACAAATTTAAAGTTTAAATGGATTCATTCAAATTGATTCACAATTGTAAAAAATATAATATAAACAACCCAAACAAAGAAAAACTAATTATATTTATCTTCTTCAGGTAAAAAAAAATACCCACCTCCCATAATCCCATGTGTTCTCTCCCATCTCCACACTTCTCTCTCTCTCCTTCCCCTACCCCTACCCCCATGTTTCTCTCTCAATTTTTCATGAATTGAGAGATGGAGATTTGGAGGCTTTTTAGCTTTCACTACATTTGGTTATAGTATAAATTGATTGGATAGTAGTTTAATGCTAGACCATCCATGATGGGTGGGGTATTAAGCAACATGTCAACCAAAGATGCAATAGAATCTGTTATCGAGGCTAACTCGCCAATATTGTTTGACTACAGTATAAATTTGATTGATGACTGATTTGATTGATTGATTCCACAACCGGCTCTAAAACACCTAAAATGCAAAATCTACCTCATACGACATGCAAAATTTCAGCTCCCAAATAGGCCCCTATAAACTCACCACATGAGGGCAGACGTTTCGAGACCTACCAAAAAAGAGCCCCGAAGGCTCTGTTTGGTTGCTAGGGAAAAGAAAGGAAAATAAAATGAAGGGAAAGAGAAAGAAAGATTGAGGAAAGTTAAGAGGAAATTTTTTAGTTAAAATAATTTAGTTTAGTTAGTTTTCTTCTCCTTTACCTCTCAACCCAAACAAAGGGAGAGGAAAATTTGTTATTTTCCTTACCTTTTCCTTTCTTTTCCACAGTATCAAACATAGACTAAGTATTGGGCCTTTTCCTTTAAAAGAGAAAAAAAGAAGAAGGGAAATTCCAAGCCGTCCCCACTTTTTGTGGGGGCTTCCGTCCAAACCTCATTTTGTCTTTTACTCCTCCATAGTCCCTGCACGCATGGAGGTGCTGACATGGGCGATTTTTGTGCCGTATGACTTCAATTGCCTAGCCTCTCTCTTTAGTTCATTTCAACTACCCACTCCCTCTCTCTCTCTCTCTCTCTCCCTCCTTTCGTTTCTTCAAACATTAAATGTTTATTACTTTCAATTCATGTGTCCAATTTTTTTAAAAATACATTTTTAGGACCCACTCGACGAACTACCAAACAAGACCCATATTGCATATGAAATTATGCACAAAAAATGATCTCTTAGAGTGAATTGTGTAGAAGATGTGTGAATTCTGCATTTTGAGGGGTGTGAATTCTTTCATTTTGGAGGATGTGAATTGTTCAGCAGGGTTGTGATTTCTTTCATTTTAGAATGTGTGAATTCTGCATTTGACTGGTGTGAATTCTTTTATTTTGGGTGTGCATTGTGAATTTTAGGGAGTAAGTTGGGATGTGTGAATTGTGCAAGTGAATTCTTTCGTTTTAGAGAGTGTGAATTCTGCATTTGAGGGGTGTGAATTTTTTCTTTTTGGGGTACGTGTGGATTGTGTATTTTGGAGACTAAGTTGTGATGAGTGAATTCTCATTTAAGAGATGTGAATTCTTTCATTTTAGAGGGTATGAATTGTTCAGAATGGTTTTGAATTCTTAATTAATGGGTTTAAAATAGGGGAGTGATTTCCACAACCCCAAATTCTTATCCACACCCGTTTTTTTTATCTTCTAGTGAATTTTCATATGGAAACATTTCACTAAAAGACAAAAAGAGGGTGTGGATAACAATTTTTTTTATCAATTACCATAATATAACTTGGAGTGAATTGTGTAGAGGATGTGAGAAGTTTGCATTTGAGGGGTGAATATCAATTACCATAAAATAACTTGGAGTGAATTGTGTAGAGGATGTGTGAATTTTGCATTTTGCATTTTGTATTTGAGGGGTGTGAATTCTTTCATTTTGGAGGGTGTGACTTGTTCAGAAGGGTTGTGAATTCTTAATTACTGAGTATAAAATAATTTTTTTTTTACATATACACAATTTCATATTCAAAATGGATCTTATATATTCAAAGATCTCATCGAGTAGATTTCAAATGTATAATTTTTATAAAAAATGAATGTGTATAACTAAAGTTATTTTATTTCAAAATCTAAAATTGAAAAAGGAAGTACTCCCTCTGTCCCTTTTTAAGTGATCCATATGGGAATACGTGCAATTTTGAACCCCTAAAAAATATATTTCTCTATATAATTTTTTAATACCAAATTAAAGTGCTCATTGAGTACTTTAATTTGGTGCCAAAAAAAAAATTAAAAACGTTCTACGGAGGTGCCTTTTTAACGTCCATAAAAATACACGTTTCTCAATTCACCTTAAAGCCGTTCAATTTGTTTAGATTATTTTTAAATGTGTTCCTAAAAAAAACATAATCAATTATCAAGCTTAATCAATTCATTCAATTTTTGGTTCTCGAATTGGTAAGGCTTAAAAAATCGAATCAATTGCCGATCAAAAGAAAAAAAATCAAATCAATTGGTCAAGCTCTTACCGATATGAGATTGAATTGACTTTTTAAAAGACCAATAAAATAATATTTAAATAAAGGTTTATTTAATATTTTAGTCCCTATAATTATAGCTAGATTTCAATTTGGTCCTCAAAATTTCATTTGAGTCGATTTAATCTTCCAAGAATTACTCAAGTTTCAATTTAGTTCTCAATATTTTGTTTGAGTCAATTTAGTCCTTGAGTATTCAACCTATGTCAATTAAGTCCTTTGGAAAAATATTTGTCAAATTATAAAAAAACAATTACAAGGACAAAAGTTTTATCAAATAGTATAAAAGCCCGTTACAATGCTTAACAATCTCATATTAGGTCCCTTTTAGTATCATAGCATAATTTCAAACTTGACCACTATATAAACTATATTTATGAGCATTAGATATATTGAAGAATGACGATACGACAATTTAAATAATAGCTCTTCTCTATAAATAATAAATGAAGAAACAATACTTTAACAAGACTATTAAAAGAAATTATCGAGAAAATAGAAAATAAACTACTAGAAATAATATGCAAAATAGGGGTATAATGCTAGAAAAGAAAAACAAATAACTAATTAACTATAGTAGAAATCAAATTATCACCAACACACTCTTCCTTATTCTTACAAAGGAAATCAGCACCTTTACATACTAATAAACACCGAAATGGAAGGTCATATATTTATTTTTTATGAATTAAGTGAAGAAGTCATATTTGAAATATCGATAATAAATCTACTATAACAAATATATAAAAAAATTATTAAATTAAGTATAATTTAAATAAATATTTACCGGTTTGGAGGACCCCACTTTAACAAATTTTATAAAATTAAAGTGCTTAAAAAACTACTTATGAAAGCAAATACAACCATATGAACTTCAGAGGTATAATGTGTAATTGTATGAACTTGAAGGATTGGTTTGTAATCAGAAAAAACAATATTGAAACAAATAAACCTAAAGGGTGAAATTGAAACATATAAAAATATTACGACCAAATTGAAATCTACGTATCACTATAAAGACGAAATTGAGACATTGAAAAATATAAAGACCAAATTGAAATCTACTATAGTAAGTGTATGGACTCAAATAGTATATAAGCTTTAAATAAAGGAGCGAGTCAAATCCTTTTTTGTAGGACAACGAGGTGAGTCCTGTACAATCCATTGTACATTTGGTGTACCCAAAATTGGGTACTCGTCGTCGGGCTACCTAATGGTGTACCCAAAATTGGGTACTCTTCGGGCTAAGTTAGGTAATCCCATTAACATTTCAGACTCTATGCTTTTATCAATCGGTTGGTTGAGGTTTTCTTTGGGGTGTACGCTGTTGGCTGTACTGAGACGTTTAGGGTGTGCATTTAAGCCCGCCATGTTTTCGGAAGTGACTACAATCGCCCAAATTCTAGAGTTCTATGTAAGGGAGAACGTTCCACGATGTTTGAGTTATCCATATGGCACGAAAATGTTATACACAGGAAACAACACACCCTGTAGAAACTCTGAGTGCGATTTTGTTGACCCTCATTAAAAGAGGGTGAACATTATCTTTACTCTTATTGGTTGAAATGGTCCTCACCTCTGCAATACACTTTTTGGTGAGAATGAGATTAATTTTTGGTGGGATCAAACACTATCTCAACCAATAAATATAAGAGTAATTTTCACCATCTTTTAATGAGACTGAACAAATTAAACCACCTGCAAAACTAACTCCAAAATAAAATATCTAGTGACCACGACAGGCCAATTGGCGGAGGTGGAGGGGGTTAAGTGGGGTCACTTAACTCCTATGACATGGCAATTACCATTGGCTATATGTGTAATTTAATTTCATTGGGAAATTGAGATACTTGCCCCAGGCATATGATACTCCTATATTCTTGCCCAAAAGGTTTGGCAAAACTTACAATTCCCTGCACCTCACCACTCAGGATTGTTCTGCCTCCCTCCGGAATATTGAGCCCATGCCCAGCAGTACTGTTTCGCTTCTTTGATATTTTATGTAGGATTTAACTTGTGCATTGACTTGCATCAACTAATCTCAGATAACTTATTTTGTGGCACTATTATTTTCCTAATCAGGACAGACTTATGTCTTGTTGGAATGTGGGGAGATTTTATTTTAGTTTTATATAGTTATGGAGAGATACCGCAAACGTCAAGCAATGAGGAACAATCAATGATTTCATCATCAAAATATGAAAAATCTTTCACATCAATTGTACAAGCAAATTATATGTTATGAGTAGGGATCGACTTTTAACTCTTTTTTTTAGCTGTCAATAAATCCGGACCCTTCCATACACGGCTCATTAACCGATTTAAGGCTTTTTTTTTATAATTTTATTACAAAAAGGTGACTTCTTGAACTTTATTTCCGAACTACGTGAAAACGTGGTTGCTAAACACGCTTTCATAAAAACGTGTTTGGCAAACACGCTTTCATGGTGGGTTAAGACAGATTTACCATAAATTAAGTTAATCGTATTCCGGCTTAAAAACGTGTTTGGCAAACACGCCTTCTAAAAGCGTGTTTGCTAAACACGTTTTCATAACACACTCCAGCCACTCCACCGACTTCTTCTTCCTCCTTGTCTGCAACACAAACTCCGGCCACTTCCATCTGCTTTGTCAACACACTTCTTCAACACAAACAACACATTGATTCTGATCTTCAACCCAGTGCGCCCATTTTTTCAAGACGTAAATTAAAGCAGTACGGTACAAGAACAATCGAACTAGAACGAATAAACAACCGTACCGACTTCTTCTTCTTCATCATCGAAATTTGGTGATTTGAGTAAACCTACCGATTTCGAGAACACAGCTCTGTCTCGATACCCAAATCTGGAGAATCGGTGTCTTTACTCCTAAAGACCTCCGGCTATGCGTTATTGCAGAACACAGCTCTGTCGTCACCGCCACTGAAAGCGTTTAAAGCTTTTCCCATGTTTTTTTTCCCAGGAAGAAAACGTGTTTTCGAAAAACATTTTCAGAAGGCGTGTTTGCCAAGCACGTTTTTAGGGTTAACTTAATTTTTTAGTTAATCCGTATTAACCAACCTAGAAAGCGTGTCTGTCAAACACGTTTTTAAGAAAGCGTGATTCCTAAACACGTTTTCACGTAGTTTTGGAATAAAGTTGAAATTGTACATTTTACTATTTAATAAAGTTTTTTAAAAAACGCAAATCGGTTAACGGGCCTCCATACACCACCGGCGACCACCAACACCAGCAACCTCCGTCAGTAGAAAAAAAATGTATATATACTGGTTGATGTAAAGAAATCGACCCCGTTGCTAGTCACCAAAACGGTTTCTATCACGACTCACGAGTCCACCCACTCACCATCTGCTCGTCTCTCTCTCTTTCTCTCTCTCTCTCAACAATCATGGAGCCAATGAATTATAGCAACGGCGTTGCTGATCAGGTGCTTTTCTCCATCAATCCACTCGGTTTATACACCTTTACATGAATGGTTTTACGGTCTCCATTATATGCATGCATGTAAATTAACTGCTTGAACCAACTCTCTCTTGCTCAAATTATTCTCAAGTCTTGGTGGAGAAAAGCACCACTCATCTCTCATCTCTCGTCTCTCTTATCTTTTCCTTTTCCTCTATACATCGCTCTACATCTCCATGATCCAGGTAAAGTTCTGTTTGTGCTAAGTAGCTAATTTATGGAGCTTTCGCATATTCGCCATCAGTATGCAGCTTTGAGCGATGTCCCGTACCACCCTCAGCAGTGATAATCAAGGTTCAAGTACCAAAAGGGAGACATGTATAGCGTGTCAAAGTTAATAACTGAAAAAATACATCAGGATTGGCATATAGTTGGGTAATAGGGAGAACTCAAAAAGAAAATTTTCGTTGGAGGATGGTGATGACTTGACTGTTTCTACTGCTTTTGTAAATACTATTGGCATTTTTTTTTTCTCTCTCTGTGGATTTGATTTCCTCTTTGTTACTTGACTGATGTTGTCCTACCTAAATCATGCAGTTTTATTCAACTTTTTTTCTGTGGCAGGTTCTAGTGGAAGAACACGCTCATGCAAAAAAAATTGTGCTAAACAGGCCTAAGCAACTGAATGCAATTTCCTTTCAAATGGTATGATGACGTTTATGTAATTAGTTTTTGTTAGTTGGCTGAACTATCAAATCCTCTGATTTTGGCACAAATGGTCAATACCTATGTTTACTGCAGGCATCACTTAGTTTAACTTTTGCTACTGCTATTCCAAGCACTACCTCTCTTAAATCAAATTGCATATCAACTTTTTTGAATACTTTTTCAATGCTAACATGGCTTTTGTCCATGAATTTACTATACAAGTGCAGTTGAACTTGATAAATATCCAGGTTGTACTTTACAGAACATATTGGAGTACTTTGCCTCTTATTACTCTTATCTCACTTTCCTGTATCTTCTTTTGCATAATCTTTCAATTTATGGGATGTGGTACGTATGGAGAATTTGCATGTGAAATTGTATATGCTGAACTGCTAATATGGATAAATGGGAAAGTACATAGAAGTGCATAAGGTGTTCAATTAGATGATGAATTTCAATGTATATGTGCTCCACATGACTTCCCATATCATCACCTTGATGGGTTGACTCCCTTTCACAATGCAAGAGCCTTGCTCTGCCTCAGGGCCTCACCTACATTGTTACTACCCGTCTACTTTTTGTTGTTCTTGTCATGCTGCTTGAATAACTTGTCATAAGCATAAATCTTTGGTCTTGAAGACATCTGAATGTGCCTAGGAAAGCCTTAAATGGTTTAGATTTCTTCCAGAATCTCATAATTTGTCTATTATAATCTCCGTCAGAGGTTGAAATAGGTGTTCGAATTGATGATGCATGAACAAGTGGAGGAGACTGCAGATACTTTTTCCGATATTCTTTACCCTTAGAGACATTTGTTTTGCGTGTTCTTTGTTTTTGCCTTTATGGTACGTACTGGGAGAAGCAAAGGATGGTTTTGAGCTTTATGTCTAGTTGTGCATTGGATCTACACAGAATTTAAACGAAGTATTTTGTGCCCGGTACAATCCGATTTAGTTGATAGACTGTTGGTACTACTGGGAATTTTATTTTTCATGTCATCATGGAATGTCGCAACTATAAGCTTAAAAATATTGTTTTCACTTTTTTGTGAGTTAATTCAGTATCCGTCTTGCTGGGACATTAGCTAAATGGACCTGATTTATGTCTGTATCTTCATTTTGTTCTAGGTAACTCGACTATTGGAACTCTTTCTTGCCTATGAGGGGGATTGCAGTGTCAAGCTAATCATTTTGAAGGTACTTGTTTAGAAAATCACAACAGTCCAGTTTAAGTTCAAGTTGCACAAAGAGACATAGATGCTGTCATCTTGAGGGTCTAAACTTGAAACATTTTAAAGTTTGATAGCATCTAGTTGCTTGCGAGTTGAAGTGTGTTGTTTTGAATATCTTGATTGATTACTACGTCTAGATCCCGAATGTCATCTAACCCGCTCGGTAGTTTAGCAGATATATATTTTATTTTTCTGTGCATCTGGATACCGTTTTTTAGTTTTTGATTCTTCTATTCAGTTGTAGTGATCGCAGTCATCTATTATTTTGATGAGCCAGGCTACTCTTTTACTTTGAGTGTTGTTGAAGATCCAATGACTAACATTTTTTGGCTAACCTTTGACAACAAAGTTTCATCTGTGGGAAAGTCAGATTTGTACTTGGCTTGGGAAGACTGCACTAAAGGGTACTTGCTCTTGCTAAATCTTGGCAGAATTAATCTTTGGAATCACTAATATCGCTTGAGCTGGGCAGCATAATTCATTCTCTAGGCTTCTGTTTGTCCCTGTTTATGTGTTTAGCCCCATTTTGTTTCACAAGCCCAGTTAAAAGTCGTTTAGCGTTTTGAGCTGAAAAAGCAAATAAGATGAAAACCTGAAAAGTTTTAGTAGCACCCAACCTTTTCTAAGAGAAACTGTTTAAGCTTGGAACTTCAATGTAATCTCAGTATTGTCAAAATTAGTTTTACGAAATGGGGCCTTGAATTGCCTGCAACATACTTAGGATCTCACACCTTGATTTTCTTTAGAATGCATCTCATGTAGTCTAGATGATTGTATTGATGCAAGAGACGTGTGTGCTGGGTTCCAGAATGGAGCCTGAGGCTGCCCAGCACTTAGAAAATGCTGGTATAGGAATTTGACGTTTGTAGAGTAAGATTTTATTATGAACCCTTGGTTCATTAGATACTCAAAGGGTTCGTTATGTGCAATAAGTTAGATGGGGTGTGGCATAATGGTAATTTTGGAGTTAAATCAAATAAAGTGTTTCCGTAGTATTTGAGTGTCAGGAAAACTGGAGTTATGCGTCTACAAAATTGGCCTATCGTAGGTTATGGTTTTATGATTGACAGAGGAGAATTACAATTGGGGCTACTTGAGACGGTGGAGAATGAAAAGTTGTAGTTTTGGTCTCCTAAACAGCAGTGCTGCTAGATCAAAATGATCTGGAAGTGAAACTGAAAGTACGTCCAATTCATTCCCATTGCATAGAGCAGATGATGAAGAAATTTTGGCAGGAAAACCTAAAAATTCTCACAGTTCTCTCTTGGAGTTTGAAGGGGTTTTCTGGAATCTTACCTTAATAGAATGTGAAATTCCATCTGTACCATTTTATAGTTTTTCTTTCCTTAGTTCGGTGCTTCTTGTTTGTCTTTGTCATCATACACACGTTATTATATTTCTGAACACTAGTTTTAATTAGTTTTCTTTTTAGTTTCTTATGTTATAGAGATGTCAAAGTTGGTCATAGATAAGAGTTAAAATGGAAGAGAGCAGTTTTTGTTTTTTCTCTGCAAAGCCAGAGCGAAGAGAGGTTAATTAAGTGCCACTAACATGAGCTAGGAAAGCTTCTTAGTAATGGTGCTAATATAGTTAACTTAGTGGAGATGGCATCCCTGGTTCCCATGTAAATTTTGGTTGTGCTTGTAGGGCAAAGGAAGAGCATTTTCTGTCGGTGGTGATGTTGCTACTGTAGCCCGTGATATTAGTGAAGGTTGAAGTTCTCTCTCTCTCTCTCTCTCTCTCTCTCTCTCTCTCTCTCTCTGTTTTTTGGCTCAGTGCACAAGCAGCTATTGCCATATTAGACATAATACATAGTCCTTTAAACTTTGTGTATTATATTCTACCTCTTGACCACTTCGTTTTGTCCTTTGAGGTTTAGGAAACATGCCAGCCAATCAGCCATCTTTCCTTAAGGAGGATGCTGGCGAACATGAAGTACGTTCATTTTGCATGTATTAACGTCTGTCTGTGTGACATTGTTGCTTGTGTCTGTCATCAGGCAATTGGAAATTAGGCGCAGAATGTTTTCGCTTAGAGTACACCATTAACTATGTGATGGCTACATACCGTAAACCTCAGGTGGTTGTTGAATACACTCTTACCTTTTGCATTGAAGGATTTCTGTATCAACTTTGTTTCAGCATTTCTCTAAAGGGTTCACACAATCTTATTGCTAGCTTGACATAATGCAAGGTTTCGATTCTCAATGGGCTTGTGATGGGAGGTGGAGCAGGATTATCAATACATGGAAGATTTCGTGTTGCCACAGAGAAATCGGTATCATCTTTCTCCCTAACTTTATTGATCAAATTGCAATTTGAACTGTCAATGAATGCAGAATGAATAGCAATGTAGCCGCTACTTTTTGTTCAATTTTTCTGCTCACTCTTAAGATAGATAGAACTGTCCGTATATCAGAACCCATGGTCCTTTTTATGCTGTCCTTCCTACTAGCATAAGGCAAGCCTATTTCTCGAAATTTATTTATTTTGTCCGTCCATTGATGTTGGCAGTTATCTGAGTTTTTGTGTCTCACCAGCATATTCATATCCTGATATTGGACCTTTTCCAGGTTTTTGCAATGCCAGAAACAGCTCTTGGACTCTTCCCAGATATAGGTGCCTCATATTTTTTAACAAGACTCCCCGGATTCTTTGGTAATTATTGCTATTTCCTCCTTCATGTCTCTAGGAGTGTCTTTGTTTAACATCCTCAAATAGATTTTCAAGGTGTGTTTTTCCATAAATCATTGGCTGTGTGGATACGAGTTAGTCTCTTGCACAAATTCCTCTCTTGCTATTGTGGGTAGATGGAGGTCATGAGTGGTGCTTTTTGAGATTGAACTATGTTTAGCAATTTGAAGTATGGGGAATTATTGGATAACTCCTAAATTTGTTCATTCGTTAAGATCATCTTGAAAAACCATAACTCGACTCTTGTGGACCCAAATATGGGCCATGTCAAAAGGGTGAAAATTGTGACAGTGCCTCTAAACCAGTGAAACTGCGAGAAAACTCTAGGATAAAATAGTATCAAACGGCAACTGTCCGACTTTAGAATAGCCGTTGCGTTCTATTATCCAGATTTTTACGAAATTCGTTTGCTCGATTGTATACATAGAACGCCAACTGTCCGACTTTAGAAGATCCAACAATAATGTCCAGTTCGACTTTAGAGGTGGTCGAGCATAGATCTGTTAGCGAGGGTCCCATAGGATGGAAAAAGGGGGTGATAGAGAGGTTCAAACGAAGTGGGTGCTGGCGGTGGATGAAAGCGGTATTGGCCGGGTTTGGTATTGGGTGGGTAAGGCGTTAGAAATAAAGAGAATAATGTTTTAAAAATATTCAGTCTCCCATTGGAAAAAAAAAAAACGTTTTAAGGGGTGTTTGGGGTGTTCTACTAAGCTAGTTTTTAGAAAAAATAGTTTTTTCCAAAACCAAGACAGGTCATTCTCTCACAATACACCACATAAAAACTGTGTTAAGCCAGTTTTTCTAAAAACTACTTAGTGGAATACCCCCGGCTCCATTCTTCCAAATTTTTTTTGTCTGTTTTGAATTTTTGAAAATATCTTCTGTTTCTTGAGCATCTTATAGATTGCATCACCTTAGTAAGATTAAGATATATTTTTGCTGTAGCCATTTACTTCTACCAATATATTTGTCGCAGGAGAATATCTTGGTCTCACAGGTACTAGATTGGATGGTGCTGAAATGCTTGCATGCGGTCTTGCAACTCATTTTGTTCCTGAAGCGGTAGACTTTCTTTGCAACTTTTTATAGTGATAACTGATAAGCAATACAGGTCCAGTGCACCTATGAATGTTTATATCTTTCAACGATGAGCAATGCTACCCACACATTCTATTGTACATTCATTCTTACATCCCTCTTCACTATATGTGTATATAGTAAATACCGTTGTCTCTAAAACTGATAAACTGTACTAATGCCCCTTTTACGATTCTTTGTTGAATAAACAGAGATTGTCTTTGTTAGAAGAAGCCTTGTGCAATGCAAATTCAAGTGATCCAGCCATTATATCTGCAATCATTGATGAATTCTCTCAGCAGCCTAGGTTAAAAGAGAAAAGTGTCTATCACCTGTAAGCTTTCTGTACTTCTACTTTGTTAACGATTCACTTAATCTGTTTTTTTTTTTTTGGGAGTTCTTTCCCTTTTTCCTTTGTTTTGGTCTCCTGGTTGGGTGGAAGGGGGGATGGGAATAGTTAGTGCAGATATCCCCCATTTTTTGTTGGCAGTATCGCTGTATAACAAGCGCTTACCATTTTTTGGAATCATATAAGATGTCAAGTTGTTTCAACAAAAAAATTCAGGTTTCTTGGTAGAAATACATGTATTTGTCTGTGATTTACGGGATCAATAGCTTGTTCCGGCTGTTGATGGTGGCTTGCTATCCATGCATTGACACAGGGTTAACATCAGAAGATCAATCTACTTGTTCATACGTCTTTTGCTTATGCTTTTCTTCCTCGCACATAAATAATGATATGGGTAGTTTTGTGAGAATTGACCTTCGTGATGAGAAACTTAGATTAAGACTGGATCATAGTTTTTGATACTGAGGGGACAACTTTGTTTGGGGTAAGAGAGAAAGCTAACATCATAGTTATGACCTGAAGTGAGAACCTTAAACTAAAATTTGAGACGATTCTGCTTTGGTGCATAGCAATTTCCAATAATTACATATTCCGTGTTTCTCTTTAACCTTTAGTTTGTGTTGCTCCATCCGCCGGAGCACAAAATGTGTGTCCAAGTTGTGCTGTCAAAGGCGTTGGGATACTCACCAAATTACATTAGGTATAGATCACTTCAACTAGTTGTCGTTGGGAAATGCAACTTGTCCGTGAAGTAATCCTTGGACTACAGAGGCATGACACTCTGTCAACGACTCTGCCATTGCCTACTAAGTTTCTTCATACTTTTGGGGTCAATATGTTAAGAGTTTTATGCTATTCTATCTCCAAATAATAATATCATGATCATCCAAATCTATAGTAGTCCCGTTCCAATTTTAAATTTCCATTACCATCATTTACTTCCGAAATCCTCTCTTTTTTAAATATGTGATGACATTGAGTGCATGCCCAAATATTTGGTATGTGTTGAAGTTTTTACTATCAGACGCATCTTTTTCTCTCTCTATGAATTAACTTCATTGTCTCTCTTACAATGTAAACCCAAATTTTGAACTTGCTCTACTAGGCCAAGCTCCTTATATTCGGTACTTATGTGGCTACAGGTTGGATATCATCAATAACTGCTTCTCTAGACGAACAGTTGAAGAAATTGTAATAGCACTAGTAAGTTGATGAGTTCAGTCTGTTCCTGGTGGAAAAGATGATTTGACATCTATTTTTGTCAACAATGTTCTTATTTATGTATGTACTATCTCCTTCTATGTCTAGTGCCTTTTACACGAGTGTAATTACACGAACCGTGTCTTGTTTTTGGTTTTGTAGGAGAGGGAAACTGTAAACTCAAACAATGGATGGATCTCTTCAACGATTAAGTCATTGAAGGCAGCATCCCCGACAAGTCTTAAAATCACTCTTAGATCGGTATGGAGTAAGCCAGAAAGGTCTAAGTTCATAATTCTGTATCAGCTATTCATGTGTTTGACTTTGTTCTGTATGTAAAATTCAGTTCAGAGAAGGGAGGCTCCATGGTTTGGGTCAATGCCTTATTTCTGAGTACAGAATTGTTTGTCATTGCATGCTAGGAAAAGTCAGCAAGGATTTCATGGAGGTAAAAAAAATGCAACTGTTAGGCTGTGTTTGGATAGTGAATCCATATATGGTTTTACCAAGAGAAAAAAAAAGATGATGATAACAAAACTGGGGAAAAAAAGAGAGTAACTTTGCTGCTTCACTTCATTAGCTTCTCATCCTTTTCCTTGACACTTTTATTCTCTGTCCAAAGACATCCTTTCCGTGTTTTTATATCCATTTTCTATCTGTTTCACACTGTTTGATTCGAATGCAGGGTTGCAGGGCTATACTGCTGGATAAGGACAAGAACACTAAGGTTTGTTGAATTTTTATGTTTTTATCCAAACTTCAGCGTTTTTATCCCAACATTTTATACGTTCGAAAGCATGTCAGTACCTGGTTTAGTTTCTACAATGAAAATTTCACTTATATTTTTATGGCTCCTTTTTCTTTTGTTCTAGTGGGTACCTTCTAAATTGGAGCTAGTAAGTGATGAGATCGTCGATCAGTTCTTCTCTAAGTTAGATGATGAAGATTGGGAGGATTTAAAGCTCCCTACCAGATCAAACTTGCCTGTACATGCCATTGCAAAGCTCTAAGTACAGTTATTAATTGTTTCGTAATTTACAGAATCGAGCCGAAATAGGAATAGGCCCCTCCATAGCATCAGGTAACCACACGTGAAGAGGGAATTATTGCAAAACTAGAGGAAATAAAGTTTATCTTCATTTTAAAAAATCATGAACCAAGGTTTGACAATTGTCAATCAAACAAATTTCTAAAAGTTGGTACTGTAGTATCGATTGTGAAAATAATAACCAAAGGCAATGTTTCTGTGTTCAACTAAGTACAAAGCTCTTGTCTGCTGTTCATAAAAAGAAAAAGTACAAAGCGAAAACTAAAAATGCTATTGACACATGTGGAAGTGTACATATCTGGGCTTATGTGTAGATTCTACTTGTATTGGACGGTTCCGAATACATTTTATGTTCATACTTGTTCATTTACTTTCGTGTCTGTAGCATTGCTTAAAATTAATGTAGTTGCCTTTCCTAGAATCTTAAAACAAGAACGAAAGAGCCGTCAGTTTACTACTCCTCTAATAATTTGTTTCAAGCACTCCAATCCACGCGGCAAGCCAACGCAAACTTGTGTTGTACTCTCTCATTTTCAATATATATGCAATATGAATACGCATACCTTTTTCCATGTTACGATCCAAATCCATTGTTTCAATACAGATGGTTTTCAAAAAATTATTTCAAACGACATTTTTTATCAAGATGATTTTTGGCGTGACTGATATGTCAAAAAAGTCTAAAAGGATGAATGGTTCAGATCGTTCTGAACCTACAATTGTAGTATCATCGACTAAACTATTGTTTGACCTACTTTCCCAAAAGATTTTATGGGAAATCCCATAAAATTAAATCTCGTAAAACCAACTCGTTGATTTTAGGGGATTTCTCATTTTAGCACCTTGATTTTATAGCGCCTACCCACGAGCTAAAATGAAAATCTCATAAAATCAATGTGCCAAAAGAGGAAATCTCACAAAATCAACTGGAAATCAGGCCTAAATGATCCACCTAATTAAGCAAAAATAAGCAAGTAAATAGAAAGTGAACGTATCGAGATAGTATGCGATGTTCTGAAAACTAGACCGGATAGCGAACTGGAAAAAGGGATCGAGTGGTTGAGTTACCGGTTCAACCACGGGTGACCGAGGGAGTATATATATTAAAATCGGTTGACTCGCCAACACATGCTTACTATCGGGTTCTTGAAGGGTTATGGGATTAGGCTATCGTCGGCTCGGATAGGGAATAGAGAGGGTGAGGCTTCGGTTACAGGGATTTGACCCATTTCTATTATAGGAAGATTTCCGGTTCATGGCTTTGTCAGAGCTTTCTATCGTTCCCCCAGCTTTATGGTTTTGTTCCATCAGGTTCTCGCGTCCCTCTGCCCAGGGCGAGTTCAGTTCGAGTCTTTATCGATTAGGCGGCTCTTGGTTTCAAAGGAATAGCCCTTACTAAAGTGAAAGTGACTCCATAACCCTCGTCATTATATTATATACTCCCTCCGTTGCTTCTTTTTAAGTGTTTTGCTTTGTAAATCGAACTTATTAAAGAAATATTATCATTACTTTTTTCACATCAGCTTGTACCTCAACTTTACACTGTTCACATCAATTTTTACCTCCACTCTCTAAAATTATCCTCCACTTTTACCCATTTACTCTTTTCCCATTAATTTTTAAAAAATGCAAAACATTAATTGTACAAACTTTTACCCATTAACTTTCCAAAACACACACTTTTTAAAAACATCCTAAAATGTAATATTCAACAATTAAAAAGGGGTGTAAGGAATTTAATATATATTTAATATACATTAAATATATGTATTACATATCAGTCGAATCTATTATGTCTCATGTTTGTTGTGAAAAATGCATTCATGTAGTGTTTTTTTTTTAAGCATAATTTAAGTATTACTCCCTCCGTCCCTTTTTAAGTGTGTTACCTGAGAATTCTAACTATTTTTTTCTCACATCAACTTTTACATCTACTTTTCATTACATACCTTTATCAATATAATAATAACAACTAACTTTTTAAAAAGGAATCTACTTTTAAGGGCAAAATAGGAAATATGCCCACTAACTTTTCAAAACACACACTTCTTTTCCAAAATAAAAATATACACACTATAAAAGGGACGGAGGAAGTATAAAATATCCAGTTGGTAAGAGAAATTTCAGTTTCTTTCGCTTTCCTTCATCCATCATTCTGTTTCTATAATATAAGCACATATAAAGTCAAGGATTTTCGTTCTTTCCAACCCATTCCATCTTTTTCTTGCTGATCAAATGATTCCCAAACTAACAAATAAAAATGCAAACTGTGACCTCGTAGTTTTGGCCGTAGACACAACAAGAATTAAAAGTTGCACTTTGTCATGTACTCCTAAAAGATTCCGGCCGAGCAATTCAATTCAATTGTCCTGTTCGCACGTGGTGTGATAACCCAAATGGACTTGAGATGCCGAGCTTTGTTCGGGCACATTTCATGGTTATGCTTTAGTTCAATTGAATTCAAAATCCAGTTTTTATTAGTCTGCAAGGACGAATTCATTGATGCTTTACATTATGTTTTTGATGTTAAATGGGCTTTGATTGGTTGAGTGCCTGTGTCCTTAACTTTCCATCCCTATCATAAGTTCAGCTCTGTGGATACATATGCATTATTGGATTTCACTAATATCAATTACGACAATTGTTAGGTGTCTGGCTGGAACCACCAAAAACACAATTAGGACCACAAAAAACATAGCCATTTGACATTTTATTAAACAAATTATTGGAAAAAAAGTTAGGCCAAATTCCACGGAGACCGCCTCATTTATGCCTCTTGGACACGGAAATCCCTAGCTAACGTTTAAAAGCACCCAAACACACCCTTTCATCTATGTTCACTAACTAGCTTGACCCCTTCTTTTACATTGCCGTTAAGCATCAAGGAAAAATGTTATGAATTGGACGAAAATACCATTTTTGTTCATTACATGTACACATACCTAAATTAAAATTAAATTCTCTCTCTCTCTCTCTCTCTCTCTCTCTCTCTGACTTGGGGGAGGTGCTGCGCAGCGTGCTGTGCGAAGCTTTCCGGCACCGTTCCTGCATCTTTCCGACAATCGGAGACGTCCACCGCTAATCGGACCACATATAATTTTAAAATTCACCTCAATTGGATATCGTTAAGTGCCTAATCGGACCACATATAATTTGAAAACTAATGGAACACACATAACTTGAAACACTGGATGAAAACCATTGAACCCATTTTTTTCCCCAGTTATTTGTGTTCCGATGAGACACTTAACGATATCCGATCGAGTTGATTTTGGTACACTTCAAGTACTCGACGTGCTCTACGTTGTGGACGTCTCCGATCGTCGGAATAATACTAGCGCGGCGCCGGAAAGCACCGCACATCACCTCTTTCTCTCTCTCTCTCTCTCCACATCTAGGCTAATCCAAACCAAGCCAAGATTAATTCTTAATTTCTCCAATTCCCCAAAAAATTAAAACAACACTAAAGATTTGTGTACGTAGTCGTGTGTACGCCATATGCACGGACGGTGCATCTCAACCGTTTGTGCATGAAATCAATGGTTTGGATTTAAATAAACCATTCGCGCAAAGAGTTTTAAACTCTTTGCACGAATGGTTTATTTAAATCCAAACCATTGATTTCATGCACTGAAAAACTCTTTGCGCGAATGGTTTATTTAAATCCAAACCATTGATTTCATGCACTGACGGTTGAGATGGCTTGCGTACATTTTACGTACGCGATTCGTCCGTACGAATCGCCCCATTTTTAAAACAATCTTTCAAACACTTTATGAGTAACTAGATACAGTAGTAACATCAATCGCCAATAAATCAAAGCAAAATTCTCAGTTGAGTTTTCACCTCAAAATTAAAGCAGCTCCAACACGTGCAAACAAAGTTTTGTTGCTAAGAGTTAAAACTAATACAATAATTAGATAAGAAAATAAACCATACAAACTTAGTTTAACTAGCTTAGTTTTATTTACAAACTTTTTTCAAATTGTGTACGTATTCTTGTTTGTCATGTAAAAGGGTTTTTCCTTCATATGCAAATTATCTTAAATTTATTCGTGTTTAATCAGATATGCTTAGGCTGAGTACAAACCATCAAGTTTGATACAGGGCCGGTAACACAAGGAAAGAGATGATGAATTTTAGAGTAGTAACACATACAGAGAAATACTGCAGATAATAAATCTAATTGTATATTAAGATTTAATTCTTTTTCTGTTTATCTGATGTGAGATTCAATCTTTCACATCTGTTCCCAACAACTGCAAACCAAGCATTTTAATGATCTTCATTAAGGTTAATTATGCCACTTTGAATGTCGGCACAGTGAGTCAGTGACTTCAAGGCACTCTGAAACTGCATGGATATATTTATAACTCTTGAAAGCAAGGGGGAGGTGTGAAGTTTGAGGTCATCGAACAACCAGTTTTAATCTAACTCTTTATAATAGCCCACTAACGCTACCAGTGACAAGAACAAAAACAAACAATTAAAGACTCTTCGCTATCTGATTACGAAATTCATCTCACTAAATGGAGATCACCTACAAAGGAAACTAACAACATGCACGGATACTCAAAACCAAAGGCCTAGCTATGACAAGTATCAGAATGAGTAGTTCATTTCACCGTCCAATTATTCTGATGTTACAATCGTCAATTCATCAAACCGGGGTACCTTAATGCGTGCGTTTTAAAAATCAACAAATAAAGTTGTTCCTCAAAATATATCTATTTCTCTGTTTTCAACTGACACAGAGTTCTAGATAAGTTTATCTGTAAAAACAACCCAACAGAGTTCAAATTTTTGGAGGTAAGTTTATCTCTGCACATCTCCAGTCACCTTCTCCGTCCCTAACACTACCATCTCTGGTCACCCTCACCTTCCCTACCACTGCCACCTCTGGCTTCAGTCGTCAGCGGCCACCTCAATGCCGGCGCTAGCAACATTTCTGGCTAACTCTCCGTCCCCGGTGTGATGTGGAGGGAGAAGATAATTAATTGAAATTTAGTTAGAGGGTATCTTTGACATATTAAAAATGAGGAGTTGACCTCATGCACAATTTATAGATTACAATTAGTGAATCCTTAGCCTTGCCCAAAATGTTAGTAGCTGAGGCCCTTGGTCCAAACACCTATTTGGTGGATATTAGAACAACTTTCTATATATGGATTACGCACAACAAGGGTATATAAATTATTCACAACAATGGTTTTGGGTTAGTTTCCTTCAACAGACCTTGCAGGGATTGGGATAGTTTGATTAAACCTAACTTGTCAACAATTGCCAGAAACGTCCATAGTTGCTTCAAAAAAATCGATCCTCACCAAAAGGCCCTCAATGACCAGCGTCTCTACCTGTACTCCAAGAGCCGCACTACAGGTTTGTAGTGCGACATCCGAGCCGTTAATGGCGTAATTAATGATCTTGATTTCATTTCGGCACTTTCATGATCCGAGATATTTATTGCTGAAATAAAATCTGAGTCATTGATTACCTAGATCAAAAGCTCGGATGTTGCACTACAGAGTTATAGTGCAGCATCGCACTACAGGATCTTCGGATCTCCTACTCCAAGCTCTTATTGGGTTCTAATGGTTTTTGTTTTTTGAAGAGAGTGACTTTTTGAAAGGGTTTCATTAGGTTTATTTTAGGATTTCGAAATAGAGCGGCTCAGGTTTTTACTGGAGAGCCTATCTACTTTTTTTTTTTTGCCATTCGATATAAATCAGTGTGGGATTAGCTTGAAAGTTAGTGAGTTAGTGCAGATGGGGTCTAGAAGTTATCCATATCCCTAAACCCCAAATACCTTTGCCGAGACTCAAACCCTAATCTTACTTGTTGGAGAATAAGAAAATAATCGCTAGGCAACAATCCATTGGTTAGCCTATCTTCTTATTGCTTATCCAAACGCAGTGTCTTAAAAAGTTTGAATCATCATGCTGTAGGAGTGCAGAATCGAAGTGGCGAAGGCTTCTGACTATTATTTCCTGGCACTTGACAAGGGTATTTTAGGAAAGAAAAGTAGACAAATTCTTCCTTCTTTTAAGGAGGATAGATTTTAATTTTTCATCGTTTACTACTGATGAAAAAGACACTCATCGATTCAGAAAGTCTCAAGTCTCAACGCACGAATAAACAAATATATATATATATATATATAGTCTCAACGCATGAATAAACAAATATATATATATATCCAACCCGTAGGCTTATAAAAGAGAGGACCTCCAAAATTTTTGTTTGGTCATTTGCCACATTTTGCCAATTTTACCCTCCAATTGGAATTTGGCCTATTGATTTTCTTATAATTTTGCCACAATGCTATGCCCTTTTGGTCTTTTGGCTATGTATGGCTAAATTACACATTTGAGTCCCTGGAGGTTGTTGCTTTACGGATTTGAGTCCATAGAGTTTGTTGTTTACGCATTTGAGTCCCTAGAGTTTATTGCTTTGCCATTTTTGATCCCCTTTTTAACGGCTGGTGTGAAAGTCTTTGTTTTTGGAATTCGCATCATGCATGTGACAGATGTCTATAGTTTATCCCAGACTTCTATAACTTAGCTGGTTGCACATCTAAGCATATTTCAGTATGAGTTCTTTTTAACCTCCCTCAAAGCAAAATCTGAATTAAAATACACGGGCATAAAACTCGTGCTAGGCACGAGGCCTTATTTGAGTCCCTGGAGGTTGTTGCTTTACGGATTTGAGTCCCTAGAGTTTGTTGCTTACGCATTTGAGTTCCTAGAATTTATAAGCCAAAATACATACGGGCATCACACTCGTGCAACACACGAAGCCGTTAAACTAGTATATATATATATATATATATATATATATATATATATAACTACAAATTAATAGACACCCACTATTTATTGTAAATTGACATAGGGATTGCATCGGATGAGCTATCAATTACCTATCACAAGGTACCCTCAATTCACTGTCATTTCCAAATCTCACCATTATTCTTTTCTTCCTCATGAAATCTCTCCATCCACAGTGTTCCCTCCGTTCTTTTCTTTTTTCTTAGAGGAATTAAAAACTTTATTGATAAGAGATATTACAAACTATTGAGTTCAAAATAAGCTGCGATGACTAAATTAGCAAGAAATGCACAACTTGGACAACTAGTACTTTGTTTCTTGCAAGTCCATGCGCCTTGTGCTTTCAAATTTTACATTCTCCATTCATTCTTATCAAAAGTACTAGTGTTGTGCCCCTTCGATGCGAAACCAGAAAAAACTCCAATGTGAAAAATACAATTAGGAAAAAAAATCAATGTCTGGCGTTGTTTCTGTTCTATGCACAATTTGATAATTGAACATTTAAAATTTAAATAAAGTTATTTCACAATTGTGAAAAACATAGGGTAAACAAATAAAAGCTAAAAAGTGTAATTTTATTTATTTTAATTTTATAATAGAACTGAACTCCTCGGATTTATCCCCAAGGCTATACAAGATTGTAGTCCTCCGGTCCGACTGTCCATTCCACAATCAACGGTTGAGAAAATTTATTAACTTTTAGCGGTAATAATATACTCTTAGCAGTGTTTATGGTCTCTGTAATGCTACAAGGTACCACTGTTTCGCTTGGGTTGTGCAGATAGATGCCTTCACCTATATTTGCCACATTGGAATCAATAATCAAATTGGTATTTGCTCCAACCACCGTGGCCATCTGCCGAGAGTTTCGTGTTTAATACCGATATTTTAGCAACAAATCCAATAAATCTAAGTGTAGTACTTAGTGGATATTGATCTTTTTTGGAAAGGGTATGTAGAATTTAACTTGTTCATTGACTTCGCATCCACTAATCTCAGATAACTTGTGGCACTATTTTTCTAATTAGGACATACGTACTTATGTCTTGTTGGAGTGTGTGGACGTTTTATTAGTATTTTATATAGCTATGGACTATGGAGAGATAATTTAGACGTTAATAACAATGTTATCATATTACGATTTTAAAATATAAAAAATCTACTCTATTTTATATAGTTATGGAAAGAGAATTTAGACGTTAATAACGAGGTTATCATATTACGATTTTAAATTATAAAAATCTTTGAGATCAATTATAAACGCAATTAAGTATATGTGATTGGTACGTATCATCTACTTAACTCCTTTTTTTTTTCTTGTTCAGCTGTCAATAAATTCTGATTCCGCCAGCAGCCACAACCACCAACACCAGCAACCTCAGTCAGTAACTAATCATTGATGTATATATACTGGTTGATGCAAAGAAATCAACACCATTGCTAATTACCGAAACGGTTTCTATATCACGAGTCGACCCACTCACCATCTGCGCGCTCGTCTCAACAAGCATGGAGCCAATGACTAATAGCAACGACGTTGCCGATCAGGTGCTTTTCTCCACCTATCCATGCAGTCGGTTAATTTATATATGCACCTTTACATGAATGGTTTTACGGTCTCCATTATATGCATGCATGTAAATTAACTGCTTGAACCAACTTGATCTCTCTTGCTGAATTTTGTCTCGAGGCTTGATTCTGCTCAAAGCAAAAACACTCTATCAAATTGAGTTTAATGCAAGTGGTGACTAGCTCATGCAGTAGAGCTCTTGGATGTTCCACACTGCATTCCGGAATCGAGTCTGATTCTCCATGTAATATACTACTATAGATTAATTGGGTTCAATGTTCAGAGTTTTCCGGTTTATATGTCTGGGACAGCAAAAGATGGAACCGGATCCTCATCCCCCTCTCCTTGTCCCACATTTCTCAGCGGTCGATCTCGGCAACCAACAGTCCGGATTTAACTCAGCAATAGACGGCGCAACTCAAGAGTGCTGACATGAAATCCGGACCGTTGGTTGCCGAGATTGACGGCTGAGAAATGGGGGCTAGGGAAAAGGGGGCAGAGAATCATCAAACGCAAAAGATGGTAGGTTCTGCCACTTCCCTGAGATTATTGATAGGGTGAAGTTAATGCCACGAGAAGTCCTTTCAGAGCCACAACACCGAAGGTAGTTAGACGGTTCTACTCTCAATCCTCTCTGTAGTCTCTGACGCTTCTTCCTCTTCTCTCTTTTCCCTCTCTTTTCTTCGAGAAAATTTTGGGTACAAATAGGGTATCACGTGGTGCCCCTCACCACATCCGGGCCGTCAAAAAGTGGGTTGGACGGTCCGGATTTGGAGAGAGAAACAGGAGAGAGAGTGGGTGGATCAAATGAAAGATAGTATTTTAATACGGACCGTCCAACACACTTTTAGACGATCCGGATGTGGCGAAGGGGCACCACATCAGATGCTACCCTCTCGGTGCCTCCTTTTCTTTGGTTTCCTTTGCTCTCTTTCACGCCCCTTTTTAATGGTACAAATGGATGGTGAAAACTTACGTCAATAATGAGGTTACTTTTAATGGTAAAAAGTGGAATTGTTTAAGAATATTCGTTTTGCTCAAACAAGTTACTGAATATAAAATTTGACTTGGCACTACTAATCTCAGATACTAATTTATTTTGTGGCACTATTTTTACAACATACTTGATTCTTGTTGGAGCGTGTTATTTTATTTTATATAGTTATGGAGAGAGATCCTAGACGTCAACGAAGGTTTTCATATTACTCTTTCAAAATATGAAAAATCTTAGAGATCGAGCCCAGCAGTCAAAGACCAACTTCTAAATCTTGTTCAAATTTGCTGAATAAAAATAGCCGACTCTCCAAAACTTACGACAAGCTCATCAAGTTTATTGGGGTTGAAAAATGAAGAGGATCCGCCGGCAATTGCGGGGTCACTGAATGAAGTCCTTCGTTTATTACAAAGGTGCTGACCGGACCGAGACAGAGTTGAGGTAACACCTTATTGGTAAAGACTTTAGATAGGACAATAGAAGCGATTGACACAGATTCGATCTCTGCCTGAACCAATCAGGAGAACATCGCAAAAATAGATAAATAAGGGAGATAAATAAGGGAGCATCCGCACTGGAGACTCAGATAAAAAGTGGAATTGTTTGAGAGTAGTCGACAGTATTTGTCAACAAGCATTGAGCCAATGACTAATAGCAACGACTTTGCCGATCAGGTGCTTTTCTCCACCAATCCACTCGGTTAATTCATACACCTTTGCATGAATATATAATTTTACGGTCTCCATTATCTGCATGCATGTAAATTTACTGCTGGAACCAACCCAACTCTCTCTCTCGCTCAAAGCAAAAACACTCTATCAAATTGGGTTGTGCCCATAACACTCGCCATTCCGTAACATATTGGCTGTTAGGTAACGATCCGACATACCATTCCACCCCAGTATAGAGAGAAAAATCTATACCATTCCACCCTGGTATAGAGAGAAAAATCTCTGCCGGTTGTCGTTACATATCTGTCCGTATCCAATTCAAGGACCGGTTCACGACCATTACGGCCAATACTCTACCGTTACGGGGTATTTAACCAATTTAAAATTTTTAGTGAAAAATCATTTTGATACTGCTGAAACCATTACACTCAATCCGTTACCGGTTTCACGAAACCCTTATTAATGTTCAGAGTTTCAGGGTTTATCTGTATGGTACAGCAAATTAGCAAAAGATGGTGGTAGTTGCTACCACTTGCCTGAGATTTTTTGATAGGGTGGCGTTAATGCCACGAGAAGTTCTTTTAGAGCCACGACACCAATCCTCTCTGTAGTCTCTGAGGCTTCTTCCTCCTCTCTCTTTTCCCTCTCTTTTCTTTGGTTTCCTCTGCTCTGTTTCACGCCCCTCTTTAATGGTACAAATGGATGGTGAAAACTACTGGAAGATGATGGATTTGAGTCGGCCAAATCGGATTCACAAGCAAATCGAGCAGACGAGCACAACCAAATTTCTATCATTTTTTCTCAAGATCATCTACATCAGCAAAGCGTGAAGGAGAGCAAATGACAGAAATAGGTTGACATATAATTTTCCCTCTCATCTTCCTTCATTTTGAGGAAAGGTGTTTTTTTTCCATTTCTTTAAAAAAATGAAAATATTGATGTCATCACTCTCTATTCTAAATATTGTATTATTCGATTAGGGTTAAGAGAAATGGTTCTTATCTTTATGAGATTTGATTAGGGTCAGAAGAGAATATATTTGAGAAGTTTTAACTCAAGCTTGAGTCGAGTTACTTTTAACTCAAGCTTGACTCGTTCACTAAATGAGCTTATGAGTTGAGCTCGAGCTCGTTTACTAAAGAGACGGCCGAGCTGAGCCCATAACAAGCCGAGCCTTGAGCTCCTCTAAAACAACTCGGTTCACATGCAGAACTAGTTCCAAATTCTAATTCATAAACAATATTTCAAATAAGATTTCCTGTAAGTAAATTGATGTGTAATATGGGATTTAATTTTTAGTATTGACCTTTGTACGTATCGTGGAGTATCATCATCAATGGATAGGGAAGTGATGAGGAAACAAAAGAATTGGGTTAACTACTTCATTATCTGCATTTCATCTTATCCTTTTCCCTCTATAAATCGCTCTACATCTCCATGATCCAAATACAGATTCTGTTAGTGCTCAGTAGCTAATTTATGGAGCTTTCACATATTCACCATCAGTATGTAGCTTTGAGTGGTGTCCCATAACATCCTCAGCGCTGATAATTGAGGTTCAAGTGCCAAAAGGGAGACTTGTGTAGCGTGTTGAAGTTAATAATTGAAAAAATACATCAGAGTGGCATATAGTTGCGCAATTGGAAGAACTCAAAGAAATTATTTCTTTCGAGGATGGTGTTGACTTGACTGTTTCTACTGCTTTGCAAATACTGTTGGTATTGTTTTTTTTTTCTTTGTGGATTTGATTTCTCTCCGTTACTTGACTGATGTTTTCCTAACCAAATCATGCAGTTTTATTTATCTTTGTTTTTGTGGCAGCTTCTAGTGGAAGACCACTGTCATGTGAGAAAAATTGTGTTAAATAGGCCCAAGCAACTGAATGCAATTTCCTTGCAAATGGTATGGTGCTGTTTATGTAATTAGTTTTGTTATTTGGCTGAACTATCAATTCCTCTGATTTTGGCACAAATGGTTAATACCTATGTTTACTGCAGGCATCACTTAATTTAACTTTTGCTACTGCTATTCCAAGCACTACCTTTCTTAAATCAAATTGCATATCTTTTTTGAATACTTTGTCAATGCTAATAAGTACTAATGAATTTACTACACAAGTGCAATTGAACTTAATAAATACGCAGATTGTACTCAACTGAACATATTGGAGTACTTTGCCTCTTATTACTCTTCTCTCACTTTCCTGTATCTTCTTTTGCATAATCTTTCAATTTATGGGATGTGGTACGTATAGAGAATTTTCAAGTGAAAATTGCATATGCTGAACTGCTAATATGGATACATGGGAAAATACATAGAAGTGCATAAGGTGTTCAATTAGATGATGAATTTCAACGTATATGTGCTCCATATGACTTCTCATATCATCACCTTGATGGGTTGACTCCCTTTCACAATGCATGAGCCTTGCCCCGCCTCATGGCCCCACCTACATTGTTACTACCCGTCTACTTTTTCTTGTTCTTGTCATGCTCCTTGAATAATTCGTCATAAGCATAAATCTTTGGTCTTGAAGGCATCTGAATGTGCCCAGGATAGCCTTAAATGGTTTAGATTTTTTCCAGAGTCTCATAATTTGTGTGCATTGATGGACTGGAAGCCATTCTGTGTATTAAAAATCTTTGTCAGAGGTTGAAAAGGTGTTCAAATTCCTGGTGCATGAACAAGAGGAGACTGCAGATACTTTTTGCGCTATTCTGTGTCGTTAGAGACATTTGTTTTGTGTGTTCTTTGTTTTTTCCTTTTTGGTATGTATTGGGAGAAGCAAAGGATGGTTTTTGAGCTTTATGTCTAGTTGTCCACTGGATCTACCCAGAATTTAAACGAAGCATTCTTGTGCCTGGTACAATCCGATTTAGTTGATAGACTATTGGTACTTTTGGGAAGTTTATTTTTCATGTCATCATGGAATTTCGCAACGATAAGCTTAAAATATTGTTTTCACCTTTTTGTAAGTTAATTCAATATCATTCTTGCTTGGAGATTAGCTAAATGGACCTGATTTACGTCTGTATCTTCATTTTGTTCTAGGTATATGGAATATTGGAACTCTTTCTTGCCTGTGAGGAGGATTGCAGTGTCAAGCTAATCATTATGAAGGTACTTGTCTAGAAAATCACAACAGGCAAGTTTAAGTTCGTGGTGCACAAAGAGACATTAAATGTTGTCATCTTTAGGCTCTAACTTGAAACATTTTAAAGTTTAGATGGTGGAGAGTGAAAAGTTGTTATGGTTTTATGATTGGAAGAAGAGAATTAGGATTGGGGCTATTTTAAAGTTTAGGTTATGGTTTTATGATTGAAAGAGGAGAATTAGGATTGGGGCTATTTGAGACGGCGGAGAATGAAAAGTTGTGGTTTTGGTCTACTAAACAGCTTTGCTACTAGATCAAAATGATCTGGTAGTGAAACTGAAAGTACGCCTAATTCATTCCCATTGCATAGAGCAGATGATGAAGAAAATTTGGCTGGAAAACCTAAAAATTCTCACTGTTGTCTCTTGAAGTTTGAAGGGGTTATTGGAGTCTTACCTTAAGAGATTGCGAATGTGTACCATTTTATAGTTTTTCTTTTTCTTTGTTCGGTGCGCCTTGTATGTCTTTGTCATCCTACACATGTTATTATATTTCTGAACACTAGTTTTAGTTAGTTTTTTTGTTTCAGTTTCTTATGATATAGAATCATCAAGGGTGGTCATAGATAAGCGTTAAAAAGGTAGAGTACTTATGTTTTTTTTTTCTCTCCAAAGCCAGAGCGAATTGAGGTTAAGTGCCCTCTAACATGAGTGAGGAAAGCTTCTTAGTAACGGTGCTAATATTGTTAGCTTAGTGGAGATGGCATCCATGATTCCCATGTAAATTTTGGATGTGCTTGTAGGGCAAAGGAAGAACATTTTCTGCCGGTGGTGATGTTGCTGGTGTATTCCGTCATGTTAGTGAAGGTTGAAGTTCTCTTTCTCTCTCTGTGTTTTGGCTCAGTGCACAAGTATGTATGTGAGATATAAAGTACCAAGCAGCTATTGCCATATTACAGACATATATAGTCCTTTAACTTTGGGTATCATATTCTAACTCTTAACCACTTCGTTTTGTCTTTTAAGGTTTAGGAAACATGTCAGCCATCTTTCCTTAAGGAGGATGTGGGGGTTGAGATCCTGGGGCTGAACCTTGTGACCCGACTAATGGATTGGCTTGAGAGTTTCATCTGAGGGCTCTGCCTAAAAGTGAGAGCTCGGCCTAAAGGTGAGCACTATGCCTTGCCTTCGCCTAAGAGTGGGCGCTCCGCCTGAGGGTGAAGGCTCCGCCTTGCCTCCACCTAAGGGTGAGCGTCCCGCCTTGCCTCCACCTGAGGGTGAGCGTCCCGCCTTGCCTCTGTCTGAGGGCTTCGCCTAAGGGTGGGTTCTCCATCTGAGGGTGAGTGTTCCGCCTTGCCTCTGCCTGAGGGTGGGTGCTCTGCCTAAGGGTGAGCGCTCCGCCTTGCCTCTGCCTGTGGGCTTCTCTTGAAGGCTCCGCCTAAGGGTGGGCGCTTCGCCTGAGGGTGAGCGCTCCGCCGTGCCTCCTCTTAAAGGCTTTGCCTAAGGGTGGGCGCTCCGCCTAAAGGCCCCTCCGTGCCTCCTCCTGCGCTAACCGACGGTCTAGTAAGTGGAAGAAGACGAAGGAAAGTGCAAAACTCAGATCTAGGGTTTTAGAGAGAGAGAGAGAGAGAGATGTATGCACCTCTTTAGGGCTGTACCCTTTTCCTTTTACGGGAAGAACTTGACTTGGCCTCCAAGTACCATCGTGTCTAGCACGCATGGTAACCACTCAGCTGACGTCTATCCTGACGATGGCGATTGAGGCGATTTCTAGCACATGCAGTGAATCGTCCTTGACACGTGTACACACCGTTCAGCTGACGTCACATCTGATATTACGAATAAGAATGAGAACGGTTACTTGTGCACACTCTGGGATGCCTTCCGTTGATGAAGTGTCATACCGGCCGAGACTGGCTCAGGGAGTGTCCGATCCCATTGGTTTGTCTCGAGTTGTATTGTTCCGCACCGGCTTTGTTTACGTGAGTAGTTGGTTTGAACCCACCCGTTCGGCCATGTGTTTTGGCTTGGCCATGTACTACCATTCGGCCATGTTCTACAGTTCGGCCATGTACTCTGACTTTGATGACATGAAGAGTTGGTTCGAACCCACCGATTCGGTCATGTGTTACGGCTTGGCCATGGACATGCTTTCGGCCATGTACTATGAATTTGATGACATGAGTAGTTGGTTCGAACCCATCGGTTCGGCCATGTACTACCTTTCCGCCATGTACTCCGACTTTGATGACATGAGTAGTTGGTATGAACCCACAGGTTCTTCCATGTGTAACGGCTCGGCCATGTCCTATCATTCGGCCATGTGCTACGGTTCGGCCATGCTTGACGGTGAGTCTGGTGAGGCTATTGATCCGTTAGGCCCTTGAGGACCGTATAATTCAACCCACTACAGAGGATACTGGCAAATATGAAGTATGTTCATTTTGTATGTATTCACGTCTGTCTATGTGACACTGTTGCTTGTTTTTGTCATCAGGCAATTGGAAATTGGGCTCAGAAATTTTTCGCGCAAGTTACATCATGTTCTATGTGATAGCTACAAACCGTAAACCTGAGGTGGTCCTTGAATCTCTCTTACCTTTTCTATTGATGGATTTCTGTGTCCACTTTGTTTCAGCATTTCTCGAAAGGGTTCGCAGAATCTTATTGCTAGCTTGACATAATGCAAGGTTTCAATTCTCAATGGGCTTGTGATGGGAGGTGGAGCAGGAATATCAGTACATGGAAGATTTCGTGTTGCGACAGAGAAATCGGTATGATCTTTCTCACTAACTTTATTGATCAACTTACAATTCCCGTGCACTTTGAGATCACTGCAGCCAATTTGTTTTCTGACTTATTTATCTTTAAGACAGAGAGAATTTGAAATCATCACAGTCGTGGTATATGGGACTCTTTTCCTCTTGAACATAGGGTTTTCCTCAAAAGTTGTGTCCTTTTAACTAACTATTCTCAGTACTAAATACTTTGTAAACACATGCAAGTATAATAATACCAGCATTTTTTATTTTCTCTGTTCTGTTGGGGGCCCAGAAGGTGAGTGGTATGTTTACTGTCAATGAGTGCAGAATGGATCACAATGTAGTAGCTATTTTTTGTTCAATTTTTCAGTTCACTCTTAAGATAATAGAACTGTCCGTATGTCAGAAACATGGTCTTTTTTATGCTGTCTTTGCCACTAGTATATGGTAAATCTATTTCAGGAAATTCACTTTTTTGTCTGTCCAGTCATCTCCCTTCCTTTTTATGCTGATATTTGACCTTTTCCAGGTTTTTGCAATGCCAGAAGCAGCTCTGGGACTCTTCCCAGATATAGGTTCCACATACTTTTTACCAAGACTCCCCGGATTCTTTGGTAATTTCTTCTTTTTGGTAGACTTTGTTTGGTAATTACTGTTATTTCCTCCTTGGTATCTCTAGGAGTGGCTTTGTTTAACATCCTCATATAGATTTTCAAGGTGTGTGTTCTTCCATAAATAATTGGCTGTGGATACGAGTTAATCTCTTGCACAAACATCGAACTATGTTTAGCAATTTGAAGTATGGACTGATTATTGGATTACTCCTAAATTTAGTTGTTAAGATCATCTTGAAAAGTTCCGGAAGGGGCACAGATTTTTCGGTGCAGAATAGAGAGATTGAAGCATAAACTTCTCTTAGAACTTCAACAATTTGGGAAGGGGCAGAGATGGGTTGAAAATGCAGAAACGAGGTCATCCGTGCTCAATCGGAGTAGACAAAGTGCAAAAGAGAGACTGCCCAGTGAATTTCGAGCGCAAACTGAGGTCGTCAGAGGCTGACAGAGCTCTGGCAAGGGTCCATGAAGCTCTGGTGAGGGTCGCCGGAGGCAGGCGATGGTCAGGCAATGCTGCTGCTGGGTGATGCTACTACTATTTGTTGTTGCTGCTACTCAAAGAAGAGGGAGAGAGACAAAAAGGAAGGGAGATGACTGAGAAAGAACAGATAGCGTATACCTACTCTGATACATAAGTGCCCAGCGGATGGCAGTAAGGCTAAGGCCGCCCGCTGGAAAGCGAGTATCCCACAGACCTAGATCTTATGGCTCTGATACCATGTGACAGACAAAAGGAGAGAAGAACTGAAATATTACTGATAATGGGAATACAAAATAATGAAACTAATACATGGTTCAATAGAGAAAAGCTACGCCTAAAAAAAAGATTACAAGATTTTTTCACAATTTACAGTATTTGATCACGATATGATATGATCTCAATATACTGCCCAAAATAGAAGATTATTTCACTGAAATTGACATAAATTTTTTTGTAAGATGAAAATAAAACTTTGTGTAGTTTGTAAGGACCACATAAGTAGATAAGCCAAACATAAAAGCTAAAACAAGAGTCTAGTTAGCCGTGAAATGATTATACAATTTCCAAGGCATGCCTTGAAGCTCAAAGTTACTGTTTTTTTGTTTTATGCTTTGCATCATAATACATGTATTACCAAAGCAGGGCCTCTAAGAAGTGTATACTGCCTTCTATATTCTTCCAGCTCAAAACTTCTTCGGTAGTGGTGCTCGAATTTAAGGATTATAGACTGGAAACTCTGATGGATTCAACGGAAATAAATAATTGCTTGACAGATAGGACAGTTATGAACTGGGATACTGGCCACAGCCCATGTACTGAATCTAATGCTTGCTTAAAAAATGTCCTCGATTTCAAAATCAAACCTCCACCCTCAACAACCACAACAGGTACAATCGAAAATCTTATAACAGATAACAACTTAATTTGCAAGAAAAACAAAAAGTAGGACGAGACAAAATTATCCTGTCTATGCAAAGTTTTAAACAGGCATGGTTTAATTATCCACATCTCTTTTGAAAATATCTTCTGATTCTTGAGCATCTTATAGATTGAATCACTCTAGTAAGATATGGATATATTTTTGCTGTAATAATTTACTTCTACTAATATATTTGTTGCAGGAGAATATCTCGGTCTCACAGGTACTAGATTGGATGGTGCTGAAATGCTTGCATGCGGTCTGGCAACTCATTTTGTTCCTGAAGCGGTAGACTTTCTTTGCAACTTTTTATAGTGAGAATTGATAAGCAATACAGGTCCAGTGCACCTATAACTGTTTATATGTTTCAATGATGAGCAACGCTACCCACACATTCAATTGTACATGCATTGATTCTTACATCCCTCTTCACTATATGTGTATGTACCGCTGTCTCTTAAACTGACAAACTGTACTAATTTCCCTTTTACGCTTCTTCGTTGAATTAAACAGAGATTGTCTTTGTTAGAAGAAGCCTTATGCAATGCAAATTCAAGTGATCCAGCCATCATTTCTGCAATTATCGACGAGTTCTCTGTGCAACCTAGGTTAAAAGAGAAAAGTGTCCATCACCTGTAAGCTTTTTGTACTTCTAATTTGTTAACGATTAATTTTATCTTCTTTTTTTTCTTCTTCATTTCTTTGTTTTGGTCAGCTGCTCACCAAGTTTTGGAATCATATAAGATGTCAAGTTGTTTCACAAAAAAAAAAAATCAGGTTTCTTTGTAGAAATACATGTATTCTTAGCCGTGAAGTGTCGGTGCTCCATAGCCATCAAGTCATCCTTAAACAGAGGCATGACACTCTTGTCAACTACTCTCTCATTGCTTACTAAGTTTCTTCATACTTTTGGGTTTGCTCTGTTAATAGGTTTATGAAATTCTACCTCCACATAATAATATCATGATCATCCACATCTATAGTAGTCCATGCTGTTTAAATTTCCATTATGTTCATTTACTTCCGGAATCATCTCTTTACTAAACATGTGGTGACATTGAGTGCATGCTTATGTATTTGAATATGTGTTGAAGTTGTTACTATCAGACACATCTTTGCTTTTCTTTTTTCTCTATGAATTAACTTCATTATCTCTCTTAAGATGTAAACCCAAACCTTGAACTTGCTCTACTAGGCCAAGCTTCTTATATTCGGTACTTATGTGGCTACAGGTTGGATATCATCAATAACTGCTTCTCCAGAAAAACAGTTGAAGAAATTATGTTAGCACTTGTAAGTTGTTGATGAGTTCCTTCTGTTCCAGGTGGAAAAGATGATTTGACATCTAGTTCTGCCAACCATGTTCTTATTTCTGTATATACTAAACCCTTCTACGGCTAGTGCCTTTTACATGGGTGTAACTACTTGAGCCGTATCTCATTTTTTGTTTTGTAGGAGAGGGAAAATGTAAACTCAAACAGTGGTTGGATCTCTTCAACGATTAAGTCATTAAAGGCAGCATCCCCGACAAGTCTTAAAATCACTCTTAGATCGGTATGGAGTAAGCTAGAAAGGACTAAGTTCATAATTCTTTATGACGTATTCATGTATTTGACTTTGTTCTGTATATGAAATTCAGATCAGAGAAGGGAGGCTCCAAGGTGTGGGTCAATGCCTTATTTCCGAGTACAGAATCACTTGTCATATCCTGCAAGGAAATGTCAGCAAGGATTTCATGGAGGTATAAAAAATGCAATTTTTAGGCTGTGTATGGTATTACCAAGAGAAAACAAAGATTATGATAAGAAGCCAAAAAAAAAAAATGTATCTTTGCTGCTTCACTTCATTGGTGTCTCATCCTTTTCCTTGACACTTTTCTTCTCCGTCCAAAGACACCCTTTCCGTATTCTTACATCCATTTTCTATCTGATTCAAAATGCAGGGTTGCAGGGCTATAATAGTGGATAAGGACAAGAACCCTAAGGTTCGTTGAATTTTTATGTTTTTATTCAACCGTTTTATACGTTCGAAAGCATGTCAGTCCTGGTTTAGTTTCTGCAATGAAAATTTCACTTATATTTTTATGGTTCCTTTTTTTCTTTCTTCTAGTGGGAACCTTCTAAATTGGAGCTAGTAAGTGATGAGATGGTGGATTGGTACTTCTCTAAGATGGATGATTGGGACGATTTAAAGCTCCCCACCAGATCAAACTTGCCTGCACATGCCATTGCAAAGCTCTAATTACAGTTATTAATAGATTTGTAATTTACAGAATTACATAACTAGATGAAATAAAGGTTATCTTCTCGGGTACCTCGGCTTATGGTACTGAGGCCAAGTACTGGAATAGGTACCCTTTTTGGAGAAGTATTTGGCTAAATGAACATTGTTGAATAAGTGTGATACCGATATAAAGTAGAATGAAATGTACAATGCATTATAAGTTTTGTTCTTGCAAATCGATTTGATCACGATTTCCTTGTGTAGTTTGCAACCTCCAAGTCAACCTCGGATGAAATAAGTTTGGGAATTTGTCTTCTTTTTTTTTCTTTAATTTTCAGAATCAGCATTTAAGATTAATTTCATGTTGAGAAGGGAGTGATTTCCACACCCCAAAATTGTTATCCACACCCTCTTTTTCGTCTTCTAGTGGAATTTTCATATGTAAATATTTCACTAAAAGACAAAAAGAGGGCGTAGATAACAATTTGGGGGGTGTAAATATCAATTACCTAGATATATTACCATTTTGACATCTTCATTGTTTTTATTAGTAAATATGAATTATTTAGACTATTTAAAAAAGGGCTTTTTTCATTTTTAAAAAAGGAAATGATTTTCACATCCTTTTTATCCCCAAACACTCCCTTTCTGCCTTTATTCATCTCAAAATTACCAAATTACCCTTAACTCAGAGTCACTTTTTGCCTATGAAAGGTAATTTAGTATTTTCAAGTGAATGAAGACAAAAAAGGTAGGGGTCGTGAAAATCATTTCCCTTTAAAATATCGTGAAAGAAGGTTTGACAAATGTCAATGAAACAAATTTCTTAAAGTTGACACTGTAATATCGATTGTGAAAATGACAACCAAAGGCAATGTTTTTGTGTTTAACTAAGTAAAAGGGAAAACTAAAAAATGCTAAGGGACACATGTGGAAGTGTACACATCTGGGCATGTGTGTGGATCCCACTTGCATCGGACAGTTCCAAACATATTTATGTTCGGACATTTGCATTTATATTCGTGTCTGTAGCATTGCTTAGTTCTTTGAGAAAGTCAATACCGAGGAAATAATTTAAGATTTTTCAGTGGCAGATATTCCGATTTTCATGGGCATATCCAATTTGCATTACCTATGCTCCACCGACAAATCAGGAGAAAAAATTGGCGACAAGATCTTGGTTTCCAGTAGATACTCATCGATTCAGAAAAATCTCAAGTTTAAACTCATGAAATAAATAAATATTACACCCGCCATTTCTAAATTGATTGCATCAGATGATGAGCTATCAACCTATCACAAGGTACCCTCAATTTATTGTAAAATCCAAATCTCACCATTTTTGGTGAGATTCGGGTGAGAAACGGGAAGAGCCAATCAAACCATTTCATTATTTTACTTTTCTAATATCTATATAGTTCTCACAAAAATAGTACTCAATCCAAATGAGTGATTTGATTAGAAATTGATACCTTTCTTTTCTTTTCTCATGAAATCTCTCCATCTAAATTAGTGTTCCCTCTTGGTATAGAGACAAGTATTTAGATAAATAAAGGAAATTGTTAAAATAAGCTGCGATGACTAAATTAGCAAGAAATTCACAATGCATTCTACATTTCTACGATCGAATGCGCCTTGTGCTTCGAAATACTACATTCTCTATTCATTCTTATCGAAAACACTAGTGGTGTGCCCTTCGATGCACGAAACTAGAAAAAAACATCAATGTGAGTAATATAGTTAAGAAAAAAAATATCAATGTCTAGTGTTGTTTCCATTCTATGCACGGTTTTATGAATTGAACATTTAAAATATAAATTAAGTTATTTAACAAAAGTGCAAAATATAGGATAAACAAAGCTAAAAAGTTTAATTTTATTTATTTTCAATTATTTAATAGAACTCAATTCCCCACCTCCCAAAAATCTCACTTAATTCTCTCTCTCTCTCTCTCTCTCTCTCTCTCTCTCTCTCAACTTTTATAATAAAACTGAGAAGTCAAATTAACATTGAAAGTTTGGAGATTTGGGTGATACAAACACAATTGTATAGAGTATGTACTAGCATTGTTCCTGTTTGATACACGGAAAAAATGAAAAATCTCAATGTTTAACTTCTCTTTTTTTCCTGTTTCCCGTACATCGAACAAGAACAACACTAGTTTTGTATATTGATCTCTAATTGTGATGTACCCTATCAAAAATATGCAGGGAACAGATATCTAGTCTTATGAATTAGAAAGTTAAAAGTGAAAATAGATTCATTGAAATTAATTCACAATTGTAAAAAATATAAGTAATATAAACAACGCAAACAAACAAAAACTAAAAATATAAAAAAATTAGACGTCAATAACGAGGTTATCATATTACGGTTTTAAAATATAAATTTTTTTTCTAAATCTTGTTCAAATCGGCTATGACAAAAATAGCCAACCCTCCAAAACTTACGACAACCTCGTCAAGTTTATTGGGGTTGAAAATGAAGAGGACCCGATGGCGATCGCGGAATCACTGAATGAAGTCCTCCGTTTATTACGAAGGTGCTGACCCGGACCGAGGCGGAGTTAAAGTGATGCCTTATTGGTAAAGGCTTTAGAATAGTTTAAGAATCGTTTTGCTCAAACAAGTTACTGAATATTAAATTTAACTTTTGCATTGATTTGGCATCCATCTCAAATAATTTATTTGGTGGCACTATTTTGCTAATTAGGACAGACTTACATCTTGCTGGAGCTTGTGGATGTTTTATTTTATTTTATATACTTAAGGAGAGATATTATAGACGTCAATAATGAGGTTATCATATTATGATTTTAAAATATAAAAAATCTTTCTACATCTTGCTCAAATCACCTATGACAAAAATAGCCGACTCCTAAAAACTTAGGACAATCTCGTCAAGTTTTTTTTTTTCTTTTTCCCTTGACATTCGTCGTTCCTAATTTATTATATGGGGAGGGGGAATGGTACTCCATCCTGGATGCAGTGTGGGGTATCCAAGAGCTCTACCGCATGTGTTAGGCAGCACTTGCAAGCTCGTCAAGTATATTAGGATTGAAAATGAAGAGGACCCGCCGGCGATCGTGGGGTCACTGACTGAAGTCCTCCATTTATTTTGAAGGTGCTGAATTGGATTGAGGCAGAGTTGAAGTGACACCTTACTGGTAAAGAGTTTAAATTAGACAATAGAGGCGATTGACAGATTCTCTGCCTGAACCAAGCACGAGAACCTCGCGGGGAGACAATGAATTATAGCGACGGCGTTGCCGACAAGGTGCTTTTCTTCACCAATCCACTCGGTTAATTTGTACACCTTTACATGAATGGTTTTATGGCCTCCATTATATGCATGCATGTAAATTAACTGCTTGAACCAGCTCTCTCTTGCTCAAATTAGTCTCAAGGCTTGATTCTGCTCTAAGCTAAAACAATCTGTCAAATTGAATTGTGCCCATGGTTACTTGTGTGAAGTTTTTTGCCTTGACCGACGACTGACGAGGGTATAATAGTTATCGCCACATAAAAATTGTCCTGGCACTAAAAGAACATCGGCATTAACGCCAACCTTTTTTATATTAGATTTTCCATGGAAATCAATCATTATCATTGAGGTCTACTGGTTGATTGAAAGAAATCAAATCATCGAATGCTTTCTTATGAGTTGTGTCATGGAGGATTAGGATCAGTGAACTTCGAACGCTGGTTTTCTTTGAATGTTCGAGCTTGGGTCGTTTATTATTGGGGTGTTCAAGCTCGGTTTGTTGCTAAACGAGTGTCTGAAAGAGTCAGCCTCCACAAAAGAGCTTTTATAAATGAGTCGAGTTACTTGTAACTCAAACTTGACTCGTTTACTAAATGAACTCACGAGTTGAGCTCGAGCTCGTTAACTAATGAGACAGCCGAGCTGAGCCCATAATAGGCTGTGCCTCGAGCTCCTTCGAACAACTCGGTTGATATGCAGACCTAATGCCAAATTCCAATCCATAAACACTATTTCAAATAAGGTTTCCTGTTAAATAAATTGATGTGTAATATTGGATTTGTTTTTAGTATTGACCTCTATTCGTATCGTGGATTACCATTATCAAAGGATAGGGAAGTGATGAGGAAACTAAAGTGATGCTAGACAACCTACTTTTACGAAATTATTTGTAAATAGAAATACGAATAATGTTTGAGCCAGAGGTACTCCCTCTTTGAACAAACGATAATGAGTAAAAACTCGATTTTCTTAATTCATAAACAACCAAATTCTGCCATTAGGCTTACAATATAGTGTCAAAGCAACCCTAGACCAACAAGGAAACAAAAAAGCAAAAAGATTTGAGTTGTTAATCAAGCCGAAATCAAAGAAATTACAAAAATTAACAAAAAAGGAAATTCGGAAATAATTGGCAGAATAAAAAAATAGAAAGAAATACAAGGTTGCCAAAACAGACGGCAACAAAAATAGAATTTCCTACTGAAAGTTATTAGCAAAACTATTACTCCCTCCGTTCCATTTTAAATGTCTTAGTTTGATAATCACGCATTTTTAGGAGTCAACATAAATACACATGCAAAATATTACTTTCCACACTTACCCTCTGTGGAGACATCATCATTACACTTTTACTCATCAACTTTTCAAAATGAAATATACTTTTAGGGCAAAATAGAAACTGTGCCAACTTTTACCCACTAACTTTACAAAGTGGACACTTATTTTGGGACAGCCCAAAATGGAATAGTGGCCACATAAAATGGGACGGAGGGATTATTTTCTAAAATGGCGGAATTTCCCTTTTGAAGGCCTACATGACATCGATAGCCGAAATCTATTGTTGATCATCGCTGAAACGGTGATGAGAAATGTGCACAAGCACGTTTCCCTTCAAAATGCAGAATTTGAGCCTTTTCGCCAAAGTTGGCCCATGTAACTTATTTATGCCGTTTGGGCCGTGAATGGTCCAAACGGTCAAGAAATGTGGACCCGACCCACTTTGCATCACCTTGTTAGGATTTAGTGCTTACCATCTCACCAAAAGCCACAGGTATTAGTGGAGGCGCAACTTTATTTCTTTATTCCCTAGCTCCCAAACGCCAACTGGTCAACTGAGAAGTGGCCCACCTAGCCTCTGCCCAACAATCCCGCCTCCCACACCTGCCCGCAAGCAGCATGCTATCTAGGAGAGTTGAACCCTTGACCTTGGCTTTGATACCACTTGTTAGGATCAAGCGCTTACCATCTCACCAAAACCCGCAAGTATTAGTGAAGGCGCAACTTTATTTCCTTATTCATTATCACACCCAAGCACTAACGGGTCAACTGAGACTTGGCCCACTTGGCCTCCCTCTTGTTAGGATCAAGCGCTTAACATCTCACCAAAACTTGCAGGTGTTAGTGAAGGCGCACCTTTATTTCCTTATTCCATACCGCGCCCAAGCGCCAATAGGTCAACTGAGACTTGGCCCACCTGGCCTCTGCCCCGGCAGGATGATGGACTTGGCCCACCTGGCCTCTGCCCAACAATCCCTCCTCCAGCACCTGCCTGCAAGCAGCATTCTATCGAGGAGAGTTGAACCCTTGACCATGGCTGTGATACCACTTGTTAGGATCAAGCGCTTGCCATCTCAAAAAACTGATAAGTGTTAGTGAAGGCACAACTTTATTTCCTTATTCCTTTCCCTCTATAAATCGCTCTACATCACCATGATCCAAATACAGATTCTGTTTATGCTAAGTAGCTAATTTATGGAGCTTTCACATATTCACCATCAGTATGTAGCTTTGAGCGGTGTCCCATGCCATCCTCAGCGGTGATAATTGAGGTTCAACTCCCAAAAGGGAGACATGTGTAGCGTGTTGAAGTTAATAATTGAAAAACTACATCTGAATGACATATAGTTGGGCAATTGGAAGAAATCAAAATGAAAATTTTCTTTGGAGGATGGTATTGACTTACTATTATTTCTACTGCTTTTGTAAATAGTAAATATTGTTGGTATTATTTTTTGCCTTTGCGGATTTGATTACCTCTCCGTTACTTGATTGATGTTTTCTAACCAAATCATGCAGTTTTATTCATCTTTGTTTTTGTGGCAGGTTCTTGTCGAAGAACACTCCCATGCGAAAAAGATTGTGTTAAATAGGCCTAAGCAACTGAATGCAATTTCCTTGCAAATGGTATGATGATGTTTATGTAATTAGTTTTTGTTATTTGGCTGAACTATCAAATCCTCTGATTTTGGCATAAATGGTCAATACCTGTGTTTACTGCAGGCATCACTTAATTAAACTTTTGCTACTGCCATTCCAAGTACAACCGCGGCCTTTCTTAAATCAAATTGCATATCAACTTTTTTGAATACTTTTTCAATGCTAACAATGAATTTACTACACCAGTGCGGTTGAACTTAATAAATACCCAGATTGTGCTCAATCGAACATATTGAAGTACTTTGCCTCTTATTACTTTTCTCTCACTTTCCTGTATCTTCTTTTGCATAATCTTTCAATTTATGGGATGTGATACGAATAGAGAATTTGCATGTGAAATTGTATAAGCTGAACTGCTAATATGGATACATGGGATAGTACATAGAAGTGCCTAATGTCTTCAATTAGATGATGAATTTCAATATTGTATATGTGCTCCACATGACTTCCATATCTTCACCTTGAGCATAATGCATGAGCCTTGCCCCGCCTCATGTCCTCACCTATGTTAGTACTACCCGACTACTTTTTCTTGTTCTTGTTATGCTCCTTGAATTACTCGTCATAATCATAAATCTTTGGTCTTGAAGACATCTGAATGTGCCTAGCAAAGCCTTAAATGGGTTAGATTTCTTGGAGAGTCTGATAATTTGTGTGCATTGATGGGCTGGAAGCCAATTCTATGTATTGAAAATCTCGGACAGAGGTTGAAAAGGTGTTTGAATTGATTATGCATGAACAAGTGGAGGAGACTACTGATACTTTTTGCGCTATTATGTATCGTTAGAGACATTTGTTTTATGTGTTCTTTGTTTTTGCCTTTTTGTAACGTACTCGGAGAAGCAAAGGATGGTTTTTGAGCTTTACATCTAGATGTCCACTGGATGCACACCGAAGTGAAATAAAGCATTCTTACGCCCAACAATCTGATTTAGTTGATAGACTGTTGGTACTTTGGGGAAGTTTATTTTTCATGTCATCATGGAATTTCGGAACTATAGGCTTAAAAATATTGTTTTCACTTTTTTGTATGTTAATTTAATATCCGTCTTGCTGGGACATTAGCTAAATGGACCTGATTTGTGTCTGTATCTTCATTTTTTTTTAGGTAAATCAAGTATTTGAAATCTTTCTTGTCTGTGAGGGGGATTGCAGTGTCAAGCTAATCATTGTGAAGGTACTTGTCTAGAAAATCACAACAGCCAAGTTTAAGTTCAAGTTGCACAAAGAGAGTAAATTTTGTCAGCTCTATTGTCTAAACTTGAAACATTTTAAAGTTTGATAACATCTTGTGCTTGCTAGTTGAAGCATGTTTTGTTTTGAATATCTTGATTGATTTCTACGTCAAGATCCCGCATGTTATCTAACCCGCTCGGTAGTTTAACAGATATGTTTTTTTTTGTTTTTGTTTTGGTGCTTCTGGATATCGTTTTTTAGTGTTTGATTCTTCTCTTCAGTTTTAGTGATCGCGGTAATCTATTATTTTGATGCGCCAGGCCACTCTTTCACTTTGCGTGTTGTTGAGGACCCAAGGACTAACATTTTTTGGCTAACCTTTGACAACTAAGTTTCATCTGTGGGAAATTCACATTTGTACTTGGCTTGGGAAGACTGCACTAAAGGCTACTTGCTCTTGCTAAATAATGGCAGAATTGATTTGAAATCACTAATATCTCTTGAGCTGGGCAGCATGATTCACTCTCTAGGGTTCTGTTTGTACCTGTTTATGTGCTTAGCCCCGTTTTGTTTCACATAAATGGAGCTTAAAAAAAACCAAGTTACGAAAAGCATCCGGTTAGAGCTTGCCCCACATTGGTTAATTATAACCTCCAAAGCTAGTATACGAGTCTGGGTGGCCTCTCCACTCGTGGCCATGTAGTTTTCAATTGGATGCTTCAACATGATATCAGAACGAGGCTTTCGGTTATTTTTGGACAAGACTCTATATTGTTGATGGTTGGTTCCCCTTAGTTGAATCACTGTTTATCTCTCCACTTGCAGGTTAGGGGTCGAACGTGCGGGGGAGTGTTGAGGTTGTCCCACGTTGGTTAATTATAACCTCCAAAGCTAGTCTACGAGCCTGGGTGGCCTTTCCACTCATTCTCAATTGGTTTTGAGTTGGATGCTTTAACACATTCTAAGCCCAGCCTTTTGAGCTGAAAAAGCAAATAAGATGAAAACCTGAAAAGTTTTAGTAGCACCCATCCTTTTCTAAGTGCAACTGTTTAAGCTTGGAACTTCAAAGTAATCGTAGTAATGTCAAAATTAGTTTTACGAAATGGGGCCTTGAATTGCCTGCAACATACTTAGGATCTCATACCTCAATTTTGTTTAGAATGCGTCTCATTTAGTCCAGATTACTTTATTGATGCAGGAGACGTGTGTGCTGGGTTTCTGCTTTCGCTCCAACTTTGTTATTTATAAGCGTGCCCAAAGCGTAGGGCTAGTGTCGGAGATAGCATAATACCGGTAAGACCGGATCGAATCCACAGGGACCAAACGTACCAAGCGTGAAAATGTCTTGCGCGTGATGGTTTTTAGCCTTAAAGCGGCAAACTTTGACTTGAGGTTTGGATTGGAATTCTCTCAACTTCGAGAATGACTTGAAATTGATTTAAAGACTAATTAAAACTAAGGCTAAGTCTAGGGGATTTCAATGCCCATGACTCGGGTCGATTCATTCTCCTCTACGATAACCGGCTCGGAGGTGTCGTTAGACTTACTCCGAACGGAAGATTTGATACTGAAACTCATTTAAACTAGAAATGGTGCTTAGCAAAGACTA